>VYZW01038663.1:0-11252 GCA_013401315.1 Balaeniceps rex | reverse complement strand
AGGGATGGGGCCTCCACTACCTCTCTGGGCAACCTGTTCCAGTGCTTCACCACCCTCATTGTAAAAAAATTTCTTCCTTATATCTAGCCTAAATCTACCCTCCTTTAGTTTAAAACCATTACCCCTTGTCCTGTCACAACAGGCCTTGCTAAAAAGACTGACCCCATCTTTCCTATAGGCCCCTTAAAGTACTGAAAGGCCGCAATAAGGTCTCTCCGCAGCCTTCTTTTCTTCAGGATAAACCACCCCAACTCTCTCAGCCTGTCCTCGTAGGAGAGGTGCTCCAGCCCTCGGATCATTTTTGTGGCCCTCTTCTGGACCCGCTCCAACAGGTCCATGTCCTTCTTGTGCTGAGGGCTCCAGAGCTGGACGCAGTACTCCAGGTGGGCTCTCACCAGAGCAGAGTAGAGGGGCAGAATCACCTGCCTCAACCTCCTGACCATGCAAATCTGAGGTCTCTTGTAAGATACCCAGTAATATGGACATTTTCTTGATGTTTTTTGCCTTCCCCTTATCATCTTCATCTAAGTAAAGCTCAGCATTATTCCTAAGTGTTTACATAGCAAAAAGTATAATTTGTCTTCATTCAGTGATTTACTGACTTTAGGTTCATTTCAGATTCATTATTGAACAAAGTAAATTAGGTTCTTAAAGTTTTGATTGCTGTTCATCAAACTTACTGCTATTGATTCCTGGTACTTCTTTGACTGTATACCTCTACTGTTGTATGTCTTTGAACTGTAAAGCCTTTGGGGCAAGAAATACGGTCTTTTTTCTGCTTGTACAGTGGTGCAAAATGGTTGATGGATCTCCTCAAGTCCCCTGTAATACAAATAATGAATAAGCAGAGAGAAGAACATTCTGATGTTTGAATCTCTGGACTAAAATTTGGGAGATATGAACTGAATTGTTGTCCTTTTGAGAACTTCATCATTGATACTGGATAAATCATGTAATCTTTACTTGTTTTTCTTCTGAAAAAAAAAATCCCTGCTTTTAGTTGTATATATACATATATTCAGTTTCTCTCAATGCCCTTTATGAAATAAAATACTGGTTAAACAGAAAGAAACTCAGTTTGGGGAAAATTTAAGTCATTCTTAAAGACAAAAAGGAGAGATGTATGTCAGTTGTGCATCACCTCACCAATGTATAGTTATTCCCAATAATATATATTTATTATCTTTCTAATACTTAAGAATTTCCTGATCTAAGAGAGAAGGGGAATGAATTATCTGTCTGCCTCATGTTGTGCTGAGACTTCCGTGTATGTAGCTTTCAAATTTTATTGGCCTTTTTTTCTGATACTTTGCTTTACAAATAAATATCTATTTTATAGTTTACTATTTGTAACTCCACTAAGTGTTGGTGTTTAGGATGCTTTTCCCACAGCTTATTATCCTGCATGTTTTAAAAATTCATTCTGTTCTTTGTGATTATATTTTTTTCTGTGTTTCTAAAATTTCTAGATTATTTTGTGTTTCTATTACAATTTACAAGTGTATTTGGCATTTGCAGCTTTTTTTAAAGTTTATCTTATTTCCATTTTCAGATTATAAAAATGTTAAATAAGACTGGTTATAATACTGATCCTTACAGTGTCCACTAGATTCACAAAGCCTTTCCTCTTTTAGTATAGCACTGTAAATGTTATTCAGGTAAAATGATCAGGATTTTTTTTTAAACCATGCATTCATTTTTTTAAGCTATCCATTATAAAAAAAAAAATCCTATTTAATCAGTTCAGTGTTTCGTTTCTGTCCTGATATTATTGGGCTAATTATTTTCTGCATACTTTTAAAGTCAAATAATGTTAATTTATTAGCAAGCTGATAGAGGGATATATCACTTATTGCATTCACTTATTGTTTCACAGATTCATAATGCATCCTGTGCTCCACAGTATAACTTACATGGAGTATATGTATTCTGTAAAGTTCGTTTTTTCAACATTCCATTTAGTAACCATAGAATGATTGCAGTGGGAAGTGTCGATATAGCTATAAAAGACTCGCATCAGAAATAGCTATAAAATCCCAGACAAACCAAAGAAGCAGTATGTAGTTTTCTTTTTACTAACCCTGTAAATTCTTTGGAATTTGTAGGAACAGAAAATATTCAGAGGCTGTGCATAGGCAAATTTCCCAAATCATCATAGTAATTGAAAATAATCAAAGACATTCAGGATTTTATACCTTCAAAACACTCTGCAAATATAAATCTCTCTCAAATCTCTGTAAGGCAAGTAGAAGTCTAATATTTGAGATGAAAATGAAATAATTTGTTAAAAACCTGCATAGAATATCAGTTTCAGAAATAGGAAAATTGTGCAAGTTTACTGCAATGTTTTTCTATACCTGGGCTTGTACTGTGTGACAGTCTAATATTATATCCAAATTAGTGTCAGTTTTGTTAAAAACCCAACTACCCATTATATTTTGAATGTTTGCAGTCATGCCTGGTTTTTTATTGTCAAGAACATGAACGAAGTAGTTCTGTTTTGCAGTCAGCTCTATTTGCAATGAACTCTTCTCATTGTCATTCTGTACAGTAAGTATAAGGAATTTTTAAAAAATAAAACATGAAAATGCATTCATTTCAGGTAAGGGTGATGAGGATTCAACAAATAGAGAAGGACATTCTTTGTATACGACAGCTCCTGCAATCACAAGCAGCTGAAGCAGAGGTTAGTGAGCAATTTCTTGCCTTCTTTTGATTAGAATATGTATCTTTTTAAAAAAGCAAATCTATTTAAACGAGTATATTGGTGGGCAGCATTATTTGTATCAGCAAGCGATGTCATGGTTCATAAATTAGTCAATAGTCATAGGCTGTAGCTGCCCTGGGAATAAAATTTGGTAGCGTGTTACTTGCTCTGTTAGCAATGAAACGAGGGTGGAAAACTTGGAATATTCTTTATGCTACTGTTGAATTTTAATCAATAATTATATATCAGTTAAAAGTTTAACTAGCAATTTCAATAAAAAGGTCAAAGTGCAATGCATTATAAAGGCTGAGCGTTGGTTTTAGCAAATAATTATAACAGTTTTGAATGGCTTTCTAAATATGAATCTCTGATAAGCAGCTTCATGGTTTGCTTATCTTTTGAGATAAGAAAAAAAAAGACGAATACAGTTTCTGTCAGACTTCATCAGAGAAGCCTTGCATGGTTTTGGTGTTTAAGTATTGGGTTCTATATTAAGAAGTGCAAGATAATGTTTCCTGTAAATGACAAAGTCCATAATAGTAATTGTCATTAACAAAAACTGCACTCACAGTGGAAATTAATTTACAAGCTCAACTCTTTCTCATACTTGTAAATTAACTATAAATTGTATGTTGGACCTGAATATTTTATTGTTTGTCTTTGCCCAAAATAACTACTGTGAAAGTTCAGGGCAACTTTTGAATTATTAAGGGATAGAGATTTTCCTACTGTAGAAAATAAATTATTTCACAATTTCAGTTTTTTGGGGAAAATCCGGTATTATAAGTGAAGCTGACAGTAGTGCGTAAAATTAAAATTGTCTAGTCTTTTGACATGTTAGCCAGTCCAGCTGCAATTTTGTTTGATTTATGCCCTTGATTGCTGCTTTTAAAAATCACTAAACATTTTGGAGAATTAAATTATCAGTTTATTTTCCTAACCTTTTCATTTAATTCTTTCAGCACACTTACTTGTGGTAAAACACGGATCTGATTTTTTGGAAGAAGTAACTTTTGCTTTCATAGTAAAATGTTTCCTAGTTTGGTTTGTATAAGTCTCCTAAATTCAGACTAGCAGACTTGCACAGTTGCATTAAGCAACTGAATTAAATGACAATAGCATTGTGCTTTGTGGTCCGAACAGTAATGGAGTCTGACAAGATGTTATAAAAGAAAGCTTTATTGAGGCGGTAGGAAAGATGAGCAACAATGCACCCATATGGTGACTCACCCAATCACTGACAGCAAACGCGGGATCATAAGCGATGCCCTGGCTCCGGTGGACTGCCAGGGACACTTGGTGTCCGGGTCATCTGGCAGCAACAGCTAATCATGGAAATGCCTTTTGACTGCAGGTAAGAGTCACGCCGCCTCTTGGCTCCACCAATGGCAGTGTGATTTGAGAGAATCATACCTTACGTGAATAATGTGGGTGGCATCCTGCCTATGCTGCCGATGTCGGTCAGGGGGCAGGACATTGGCAGTCTGTCTATGCTGCCAATACTGGTCAAGGGCAGGGTGTCACTTCCACCCCTTCATTCTCTCAAATCATCACTTGACGTGGAGTTATAGGCTAGGGTGTTATTTTTGCGGGTTGTTAGCTATATAATAAGGTGAGGTTGGTGTTCTGACACCTGCAGGGTGTAAGTTACATAGTCAGAGGTTGAAAGCTGGTACATCACAAGATGGGTACTGTAGAATCACCTCTATCAAGTATCAGTTGCGTGGGCATCCAGGAGGTTATTGCTACAGCGTCTTCCCACTTGCTATGAGAGAGGCTGTGAAAGAGATTACAATTCAGGGTTAGCATCCACTTATATCTAGTGGCCCCCAACCTGGGTTGGGGAGTGGCTTGACTGCGACTGGGAAAATGCTTTACAACACAGTCTACAACCCCATCCGCTGATACAAAACAAAACATAAACAATGACAATAAACACAATAGTTACAAAAGGTACAGCCAAAATCTTTTGACAACAACCCTGAGATCTGGGAACCAAGAGGTAAGCCCTGACCACAATTCGCCAGTTCCCCAATTGGTATTTTCACTTGTCACCTGATGCAAGGGCTTTAGTTGTTCCTGGATTTTCTTAAGGTCAGTCTCAATGTGTCGATCTTGCTTGACATAGACACAGCAGGTAGTATTTACTGACGCGCAAACACCACATTGTGTGGCCAGCAAGCAGTCTAAGGCTAGACAGTTCTGAACAGTAGTCTGTGATACTTGAACGACTTCTTGCTGCAGTGCTTGGATGGCATCATTTGTTACGTTTTCTATATTTTCCAGGGTAGCAGAGAGATTGACGGTCGCTTCCCCCAGCTCAGAGACCCCTAGCCAAGGAAGGAGAATCCATGCAGTGGTGAAATCCAGATCCTCATTTTACCAAAGGGTTAATACCACACCGATGTTGCAGGACATTAGGGTAATTGCGGACATGGATCATGAAGAGTCTTTCTTCAACATGCATCCCAGGCAGTATACATCTGGGTGTGCAGGTCCCCTCTCACCTCTATGCGAAGGTTCTCATGGCGCTGTTGCCACACAGCCGGTATAGGCTGGGCACACCTATTGCGCTAAGGTCATGGCAGTGAGTGGTGTCTTTCAGGCAATTGTTGATATTGGCACGGTAGGTTTGCATGGTGTAGGATGGTCCCCACCGCATGGTTTGTAGTTGATGACGAGATGGATCATAGCCTGTAAAGTTCTGGAAGACATAGAATTCTGATCCGTTCTTTACCAAGGTGGCAAGTGGATAGTTGATGGTTGAGAGATTAGCCTGAATGGAGTAATACCCGACAAAAGTTTTTGGTGCATGGCCCCACAATTCTACCAATACTGGCGTTCCCACCACGGGAACCCCTTGGTGCCCAGATGCAGGATGTTGTGTATAAATCCAACAATCAGTTCCCTTTCTAACATTCGCCAGTGCCCAAGATGTGTAAATTAAAAAGTTAGAATCCTAACCAGCAAGGCCCTGGTGGACTGTCCCTAAGAACAATATCCACAACATATTCAAAATTGGGGCTTGCACAGAATAACCAACAGTAGTACAAGTAAAACAACTACAATAAACAGCAGTATAGCAGGAAGTTTTTTTCCAGATTGTTGTGGTTGAGATAAAGGCAGTTTAATAGGGAAAGCAAAAGCAAGCAAAGCAAAATAAGGACTTCGTTCACTCCTTCCCATCAGCAGGCAGGTGTTTAGCCATTTCCAGGAAAGCAGAGCTTCATCACACGTAACGGTTACTTGGGAAGACAGATGCGATAACTCCAAATGTTCCCTCCCTCTCCTTCCCCCAGCTTCCCCAGCTTCTTGTGCCCCCCCCAGCCTAGTCACTGGTGGGGCAGTGTGAGAAGCAAAAAAAGCCTTGACGCTGTGTAAGCACTGCTCAGTAATAACCAAAACATCCCTATGTTATCAACACTGTTTTTATCATAAACCCAAAACATAGTGCCATAGGAGCTGCCATGAAGAAAATTAACTCTATCCCAGCCAAAACCATTACACAGATCAGTCCATCTGTCCAGGGTGGTACAGTAGTCAGGCTGAGTTGGCAGCTCAAGGCTCATCATGGACATTATCACTTCCTAAAATACAAAATCGTTTCTAGGACAGCCTGAAGGCTGTCAACATCAAGATTTGGGCCCTGGTGTCCACAGCAAAGGTGAACGGGTGCCCAGTCATTCACAACGACTTCTAATTGGGGATAGGACACGGGGTAAGCAAAAGGGTCTGCCGGGAAACAGAGCTAGGAGGTGGATCTCTGTCCAGTGGCAGACACCCGCCCACCAGTTCTCCAGCAGCGCCTTAGAGAGGAAGGAGGGACCAAAGGGTGCTGGGAGGTGCTGCAAGGCTCACAGGGAGTGGGGGGATGGGACACGGACAGGACAGGCCGGGACTGGCCGGGACACAGGACACGGGGACCTGCCAATGACCGTTCAAAAGCTGTAACAAAACATTGTTTGGCAATTTATCAATTTGTTGGGGGGGGGGGGGGTGTAAACCCCGCAGGGCACAGAAGCCATTGCCATGGCACCCACCTCTGCAGCCAGGGTGTGCAGAGCCCCTGTGTCCCATACCTATGGTCCCTCTCACTGACGTGAGTTAGAGCTGCCTCAGTGTACCAGAACCTCCTGAGCTCTCACCCAGCCTTCCCCTGGCTTTTTATGAAGCTGGTCGCCCAGGGAGCAGAATTGTTCCCAGGTATAGGCTTGCACACAGTGAGTGCTCAAGGCAGGTAGGGGAGGGGCAGGGGTGACTTCCCCTGTAGGGTCAGGAAGGGGGTCAGGGTCTGGTCCGGGACCAAAAATGTCCCCATCCCAATTATCATCCTTATCATCGTCCTAGTAGATAGCAGCCCTAACTTGGGCTGTCGTACTTGGATGATTGCTCTGGGCCTCGAGAGCCTGCTGGGCCAAGGGGGCTAGCTTATACTTGTCCCTCTCGGCCCCTTGCTTAGCTTCTCCCGCCTGTTCAAGGACGCCACACAGCCCAGTAATTTCAGCCCAGGCAGCGTCGAGGGCGCAACTCAGGAGGCCCATGGCCCATTAAGCCACCTTTGCCCTTTCCCCGTTCGCAATGGCTGGCCTTACACCACTGTTCAAATTCATCCCCAATAGCCTGGAGATCCGTCCAATTATCTCGGACCCAATCCTCCTCCCATTGGGGGGAGCTCTAAACTTGCTCCTTTCCTAAAGCCTCCAGTAGTTGTCAGAGACTCCATCCTGTCCATGATGCCAAATAATGTGGTCTGAATAGTAATGGAGTCTGACAAGATGTTATAAAAGAAAGCTTTATTGAGGCGGTAGGAAAGATGAGCAACAATGCACCCATATGGTGACTCACCCAATCACTGACAGCAAACGCGGGATCGTAAGCGATGCCCTGGCTCTGGTGGACTGCCAGGGACACTTGGTGTCCGGGTCATCTGGCAGCAACAGCTAATCGTGGAAATGCCTTTTGACTGCAGGTAAGAGTCACGCCGCCTCTTGGCTCCACCAATGGCAGTGTGATTTGAGAGAATCATACCTTACGTGAATAATGTGGGTGGCATCCTGCCTATGCTGCCGATGTCGGTCAGGGGGCAGGGTGTCAGGAGGCAGCGTGTCAGGCTTCCAGTTTCCTAATAAAACTTTTATGTTGTATGGATAGAAATTGTTGCAGAGGTATATAGCTATTACAGGGAAGGTGCAATCTGGTAGATGTCAGAAATAGGCAATTATAAGATTTAATCTCTAGTTTTGTTATGAAATTAAACTGTGCATTTCATAAGTAATTTTTAGCAAAATTACATATCTTTCCTCCCTTTCTCAAGTAACCTTAATTGATCAGAAACAGTAGATCGCATCTATTAAAGCTTGTTTCTAAAGTAACAAGCTCCTCTATTAGCTATAAACCTTTTTTGAATTAATATATTTAAATGTCAAGCATGTAGTCTGGAGACAACTTTATTCTTCAACTAGAAAAAGAAACTAGAATTCTTATTCTCCAGCAGTCATTTGTCAATGGTTTACAAAAAGTTTTAACATCCTTTTTACTGAGCTGTTGTCTCTGTATCTTGGATAATAGCCTCTTCCTATTAGCAGACACTCTTTTAAGGCAAATCATGCTGATTAGTGCTTTGGATTTTAAAGGTATTTGTTACTGACCTGGCCAGTGACCAATGTGGATTGATAAGGTTACCTATGATGGTATTTCTGTTTTCCCAGATGCTTTATTTTTAAATAAAGCAAAAATATGTTAAAATAATAAAATTGCTTAGTACTGAAAAGTTAGCAGTGTAAAACAACATAGCCTCCTTTAGCGTAAATATAATACACTTGTTAAATACAATTAGTCTTTACTACACAGTATGTAGGACTTGGCTAAATTCAGGGCATTGAATAGAAGGCGAATGAGACAATGATAAGAAAAGAGAGGATACTCTTCTGTCTTTAAAGCCTAGGACTATAGTCCAGGAAGGTCAGGGTCTTGTCCATGTTCTGCCATGGACTTTTAGTGAGCAATATTATTACAGTATAATTTTTTATTTTCAGATAACTATACAAGACATTTCTTTGCATAACGTTTGTAATTTTCTCTAAAATCAGTGGTACTCTTGTCATGTGACATTTAGACAGAGGTGCCCATATTTATTTCAGAATGAAAATACATTTAATTTACATTTTTTTGTTCCACCATTCAATATTAAAGTTGATGCATCTTTTCAGTAAGGTGAGAGGGAAGCACAAAAATTACCAATCTAATGTACAGGTTTTCTCTGCATAGAATGTCTGGCTTGTTATTGGACAGATATTAGTATAGTTTTCAAAACAATTTGAGGATATTTTCAAAAATGTGTTATGAAAGCTTTCAAAATGCTTCTGAACAAAAATGCCCGATTTATTATTATGTATTTATTTATTTACTCTAAGTTTAGAGAGAAGTTGGACTTGAAATCTGTAATTAATTCTGATGGGATCATAGTTAGGGATAAGGGAATCAACTGTCACCTATGGTGGTAACTATGTTGTCACCATCAGGTGATAAAATTGCCTTTTTACCACCTAAGAAAGTGTTTCAATCAATGTATAAGGAGGTCACAGTTGACTAAAATGACACTGATAACTTTTGGAGGTAAAATCGTAAAATGAGGCATCTGTGCGTGCACACCACTGTGAAAGCAGTTCACTATCACATTATCAAACAGCTGTCAGCTTCCTTCGTAGGGAAACTAAGCAATTCAATAGTTGAAAGTCCTTTCTCTGTGCTTTTACCACATACTGCCTTACAACCTCCCTATAGTTGCATTTGAGTGTGCAACAAACACCTCATTCATATTTGCTCCCTTGACATCTCAGATTGCAGTCCAGTAGTGTGGACACAGTTCTGGAAATAATAAACTTTGGTAGAGAAGAGTAAATATTATACCACATAAAGCTAGTCTGATGATGAGTTTCAGAAAAGGGATGGGGATACATTTTGAAGAGCAATTTGGTGGGGACCTATGTACAGGCGCTTAAAAAGTTGTAGGGTAGTGCTGAAAGGAGAAAAACGAGTTGGTCAGCAAATTGAGGAAGTACACAGCCTCAGGGAGAAGTTAATTTACTGGCAGAGAAGTACTATAAGATATGGTACTCTATTTTAAGAGAAGAATTTTACTAATGTTCAGAATTAGTTAAATATGTGTGATATTGTAATACAAGTGGTATGAACTTTGAATAGCCTTAAATAATTGACTGCTGTGTTACCATTGCTTTCTCTCATTACAGAATTTTTCTCTCTTATTCTGGAAAAAATAGCACAGTATTTTGGACTCACCTCAAGGACTCAGAGAGTGGTTTTTGTCTCAGTTCTTCACTCCAGTCCTTTCTCTTATTTGGCCTCTGAATACATGGAAATTCTTTAATATATCAAAATTTTCTTGTGATGTGTCCTATCAATAAAGCTTCTGGAAGGGTTGGTTGTACATTTACACATTTTAGGACAGAGTTAACAGGGTACTGGTGGTTAAGGAGGGAGTAACTACACACCTGTTAACACTACATAGTGTGTTTTTAATCATTTTGCCAAAGGATGGCCATCTTCTGTGGGTAGCAACTGGACCTAGTACTGAAATTGCCTGGTGGCAAGAAGAAAGGTAGTAGCAGTCAAATTGCAATGTCCATATAACTGAAAAATATAAACACGAAGCATTTATGATATTTTTATACAGTGCCTGATATAGTGATGCCCAACTTGAATGTGCTCCTTATGTTTATAAATATTTAATAATAAATATCATAGCTTGTCTACTGATTTAGTTGGCCACTAATTGCAGAATCTAAGTGCAATATATATTGTAGTATATGACAAAATATAATACTATACCATAGAAAATAGCTTTGGGAGATAAATCAGCAGAGAAACTTTTAAGACATTTTAAAGGTTTGGCAAAGTTACTAACTCCTGTAAATGCTATTAGAAAAAGTTGAGGTAATTTGCCTGCAAGTGATGCTACCTTCCAAATTCATGAGACTTACAGTATATAGAATTTTAATATTTCTTGTGCACTTCACAGTCATCACATTGCATGTATGAGATTTTGTTATCCATTTCAGGGATGATTAAATGAGAACTTCTGTAAGGCCTCTTCACACAAGAGTACACAGCCAGCTTCTGAGATAACAGAATCATAGTTCACTCATTCTGCTTCACAGTTCTTCAAAAATCATGTCCCAGAATTGGTCGTTCTGTTTAATGCACTGGACCTGTGCGCCATTCTCTAGATGCTGTACCACATGTAGAGATTACAGTCCGTTGTTGTTTACATTCTGTGGTTTCTTAGCTGATGTGGTTGGTAGCCTATATATTTTCATCCACAAGTCCTACCTTCAGTGTTAAAAGATAATTCAAAGAAGGGGCATACTTGTAGTGGTTATGCTATCTTTATAACCACTAACTCACAGTCTGACAGAGATGAATATTAATTTATTTACTGTAATGGTCTATATATTTTTTAAAAATATATTATGTGTGTATATATATATATATATATAAAAATAGAATAGAATAGAGTAGAATAGTT
>VYZW01038662.1:0-15395 GCA_013401315.1 Balaeniceps rex | reverse complement strand
GTTCACACAGGCCCACCTCTCCAGCCTGCCCAGGTCCCTTTGGATGACAACCCATCCCTCAGGTGTGTCAACTGCCCCACTCAGCTTGGTGTCATCTGCAAACTTGCTGAGGGTGCACTCGATCTCATTGTCTATGTCATTGATGAAAATATTAAACAGCACTGGTCCCAGTACAGACCCCTGAGGAACACCACTTGTTACCAGTCTCCATTTGGACATCGAGCCATTGACCACAACCCTCTGGTTGCGACCATCCAACCAGTTCCTTATCCACCGAACAGTCCACCCTTCAAATCCATATCTCTTCAATTTAGAGAGAAGGATGTTGTGGGGGACCGTGTCAAAGGCTTTTTGGAAGTCCAGATAGATGACATCCATTGCTTTTCCCTTGTCCACTGATGCAGTTACTCCATCATAGAAAGTCACTAGGTTATTCAGGCAGGACTTGCCCTTGGTGAAGCCATGTTGGCTGTCTCAAATCACCTCCCTGTCCTCCATGTGCTTAAGCATTGCTTCTAGGAGGATCTGTTCCATGATCTTCCCAGGCACAGAGGTGAGGCTGACATACTTGTATTCACCATATTACACACACATTTATTTTGCTTCTTTTAGTTTGTTGAGCACTATGGATGGCAATAGGCAAGGCTACACCCTTCATTGAATGGGCAGCTACTCTCAGCTGGGCACAATATTCTCACCACGGTTCAGATGGGAAATGTCAGTATGTTTTACCAGCTGGTTTACTGTGAACTGCAAAGTGAAATGGAGATACATGACTGCCACAGATAGGATAAGCTGAAGGTATGCTTTACTGAATGTAATGAACTGGTCCATCCCTTTGAACCCTTCACCTCAAGCAGGCAGCAAGAGATCAGTAAGGGATGGCATAGGATGAAACAGGCAGCAGGCCAACACACATAATATGTGTGATTGCTGCTATTGATTGCTTACACAAAATTTTATGTCCAAAGATGCACAGCCTTGTGCAATCATCTGCATGCCAAGCACATCAGACTTAACCTGCCCACCACAGAACCATCCTGGGGTCCTCAGCCGTGGGGGCTCATAATGACATGCATCTCTGCTAGTGTATGTGCTTTTCTGCTGGCTAAAAAGAAGGAAACTTAAAACTCAACTGCTCTCTCTTTCCTCCAGTAGCCAGACAATGCACTAAAGAAAGAGAGGAAAGAAAGCTTAGCTTGATATTTTGCTTCTTTCTTGTCCCTAACTGCTCTGGGATGACAAGAAGTTTAAGCATACAGATTCTTCTCTGACCAGTGCTCTTTCTAGGTAGAACTGGAATTTGAGCACTTATTTCTGATAGAAGCAAAGATTTCCAGATTTCTTGTATCTGGACCTCCCAGAAGGGCAGAGGGTAAGATAACAGGACCTCTATCACTCTAACTTGCGAGCTTACATTCTTGCTTTGTAGCTGGCTTCTGAACTCTTTCCTACAAGTTATTCTTGTCAGTTTTCTCTTTCAGTCACCTTGTGATTACCATATAAGAAATAATATTTTCTCCTGCACAACAGAAGTAAACAAGCTAATTAAAAAAAAATTTGGAAATGACCAACTAGCACTTTTACACAAAGCTCACATGTCACCATCACTAGTAGCAGCAGTAGAATGAAAACTCATGATTATAGGAAAAAAAAATCAAAAAGCTAGTCAAGCATGCTAGCACACAGTATCTCCGTAGAAGTCCAATAAAGTTACAGTTAAAACAATTTTCTGTTTCCACTGTATCCTTTTTATGTTCCACCTTCTTTCAGCAGATGTTTCAGCAAATTCCTTGCAGTTTTAAGAAATACTGCAAATGTACTATTTGGCATTAATGCCTTCTCAAAGTCACTTATAATTTGGATTTGTGAGAAAAGGATTCATTTCCCAATATAAGGATAGCATAAATGAAGGTAGTAATATATTTTCAGCGACTGTAGGCAAAAATCATTCCTAGAACAAACACATGAGGGGGCAATCACAAAAGCTAATTTTAATGAATTTATTTCCTCAGGCTCCCTCTCTAATCTATGGAGGGAAAGAAATTCTTTAGAATATTGGTTCAAAATGACTAAATCAAGTTCCTTCTGTGAATCATATGCAAGAAGAACCTCTCCATCTCTACCATTTTGAAAAGCAACCAGGAGATATTAGTTTAAAGGCTAATTTAAGATAAAGGTTATTTTTTCCAGGCCAAAGTTCTCTGAAGAATGTCCACTGATCTATTAGTGTTAGTTTGTGAAAAGCAGGACACTGTGATCTACTGGGTTATTCCCACTTCATCTTTTTCCTGAGTTCAATGGAGAAAGACTGTTGTGTGGTAGAAAATAATTATTTTTCTCAAAGTACAGATCTGCATTTTTCTTTCTAGAGGAAAAGGTATTTGATTTACTAATGTCCCTGTAAAGATTTATATCACACTTCCTTTATGCTTTGCACACTGCATGTGTTTGTCAGTTGCAGGTTTCATCTGTATCTGACATCTAACATTATCTTTAATAGCATGATTACAGTACAATAATAATGCATAAAAGAGAGACTTTAAAGTGTTACATTCTTCTAATATAGCTGTTCTGAGATATGGCTTTACAAACACTGGCTAGTTCTAAAGAAGAGCAAAATGTATTATCCTTCAACTATTTGATATCGTATCCTAACAGATAACCTGGGAGAGGGTGATGGAACAGATTGGTGAATCTCAGCTTCTATTGGTCAATGAAGTTTTAAACTGGTGGGACATGTTTCCACAAAGTGAATAGAAATCCATTGATAATTGCTGCACTTCTTTTGTTACCCTTCCTAAAAAGCTTAATGGTATTTTCCGTATTTCATAAGCCTGTAGACCACACACTGCAAACCTTGCATCACTGCAAACTACCAAGATGTAAAGCATAGAGTAAAGGGTTAGCAAACAAAAGTTACTCTTACTGTTTCTTTATTTTATAAAATAACATAAATCTCCTTCCTGTTGCTTCATTGACTTTCACCAGAACTAATTTCTGCCCCACAAGAACTCCACCTTTCAAAAATGCAAAGGTCATGGTAGGAGGAACACTTCTTCCAGAAAATGTTCTATTCCTGGAAACATGAAACTGGTTCAATCAGTCCACTATCCTGATTTTCCTGCTCTAGATTTGTATAAACTTGAACAATCTGCAGTAGAGCAAGTTGCTAATTGCATCTTGGTGGAAAGTTTGCTGTTATGACCACCCTGGATTAACTGATAAGATTTTGCTTATATTAACAACAGGTGTGTTGTTTATATAAACTAGGAAGTAGGACAAAGGAAGCACTGATCTTTGCTTAGACTCTTAGGATCACTTTTATCCTAAGAACAACTCTTTCCGACATTTACTTTGCTTTTAAATACAGAGGTTTAGTACTCACACATGTGCCTGTGTTGTATAAAGGTGAACAGATTAAGTATTTGGAATATAAAAAAGGCTTGATGTTGCGCCATCCATTTATTTCTTTCAGGGGGAAAAAAAAAGTCAAAATTACCTAATTAAACTTTATCAAACTTTGCAGATTCCTATATGTTGTGGCTCCCCAGGGTCCAAAGGTTCCGTTTCTGGAAATGCTTAAGAGATGGGTAGACATATGTCAAAGCTGGTACTAATTACTGCTAGGAAAAGGATGCAATGTCCAGGATACACATGAAATAAACACAATCAACACCTCCTACACATCTGTTTTCCGTGGCCCTCAACATTACGACATCACATATGAAAAAACAGAAAATTAGCATGCTTGTCTATATGGCACTATACATGGAGAAAGATCTCCTGAACAACTGAATCAATCTAATTCCTGATGTTCATAAAATTTCTGAATCCTTCTATTGCTGTCTTAAAATTACCATATTAAGAAGCAACTGAAAAAAGAAAAAAAAAGAAAAGAAAAAATATTTAAAAGATCTAGCTCTCAGACTTAAATCTTAATAGAATTGCCTAAAGACAAAAGATTTACACTAGGACAAATGAGAGCAGAATTTAGTCAAATTCTCTTCCTAATGACAGCTAGATAATTCACAGTGTCTCAAATGTGTTGAAGAATGGCTCAAAGCCTCATGAAAGGTAGAGCAAATCCAGCGCAACTAGCTGAAAGGGTAATTACCTTCCAAGAAGCCACTGGTTTGGTTCCTTTCCCAGTTTACAGAAGAGCAAATCGCAAGTAACACTCTGGGAATTAACAAAGCAATAAATGTACAAAAGAATCAAATCCCATTAATTCAGATCTGACAAGAGTTGATGACCAAAGGAGTTCAGAAGCAGAACTCCCCCTGCCCAGTCACACACAGCTTGGTCATGCCAGCAAAAGGACCCAACCGGAATCCCCATCACAGCAGCCCCTTCTGTTCATCCTTACAGCAAAAGTGAGGGTTAACCTGTGCACCAAGGCTATTCGCAGTACAGGAAAGCATTTTATGCTTATGAAGTCACCCAGCTGGATTGTGACAAATTCCAAATACTGTTGGTGTTATGGATTATTTGTATTAGAGAAATTAATAAATAGCCAGCTGAGATCAGGCCTGTTGAACTAGGTATAATATATATACGGTTGTACGTTGACAGTTGATGGTTGGACTAGATGATCTTAGAGGTCTTTTCCAACCTTAATGATTCTATGATTCTATATGTGGTTGCAGAGGGAATGAGATGAACTCTCCTTGAGAGGGTTTACAATTTAGATAAACCAGGTCAAGAATGTGGAGGTTTTAGGAATTAGGAGGAGAGAGTCAAGTGATTTACTCAGGCCAAAGCACACCTTAGGCAAACATAGAGTACAGCAGATCTGTTGTCTCCTTCCCACCCAGAACAGGACTTTGCCTTTAGCCCTTCCAATCTGTCCTGTGATCCCATAAGCCCCTCAGGAGCATTTTCTTACAAATCTCTGACATGAGCTTGCTGTATTTTGGGGCAGTACTTCCTAGACAAACCAATGTGTATGCCCTGCAGAGACAGCCTTGTGAATAAGCGGCGCACAGTCCTCTGGCAACTTTACATATCCAGTACCCCACATGAAGCTACTGTGTTGCCCAAGCTGCTGTATTTCTGGAAATCCCAAGTAATTATATAAAAACCTTAAAGTCTGCATGAATAAAATTCCTGGTTGGAAAAAAGAGGTCTATAACTGGCTCTTTCAAGACAGGTTCAAAGTCTTATTTCATAAGCATATGCAAACCCCTGAATTTCATGTGTCTCATTGGATCTGTCAGACTCTGCAGCTGTTTCTAACAACTGATGTCTATACATACAGCAGCATATTGTATTAAAAAAAACTGCATTAAAAATAACATTAAAGCGAAAAATCAGGATTCAGGAGTTAGGAAATGCAAGGATTAAGGTTGCCCACACAGTTTTGGTCAGCTCCTTTTTGTGAAACTGCCTTATGTTGTGCCTTTAAGTCATGACATCTCTAACAGTGGAGTTCAAGGTTGCCTTAGGGTGAATAAAGCATATCTACTTCAGATTTGAAGAATACGGGTTTTATTTACTTCTTACTGCCCAGCTTAGAACGCTAAAATTATAAATAAAACTGGCTAAATTCATCTGTTACGTTGTTCCATTGCCGAGAGGCAAATTTATTTATTGGGTAAATTTATTGCCCAGAGGTTATTTACCACAACTGACGATATACAATATATTCTGCACACACACACAGAGCAATAGCATAAGTAGAGATACTCTTTCATTAGATTTCTTACCTCTGAGTTGACCAAAGCAGCATCGGTACATGGTCCACTGACAGAGACATTTTGAACAGCGCAGCGAGGGTGCACAACAGCGGGGCTGGAGCAGCAGAGCAGAGCTGTGTCATGTCTCTGGGCAAGTGTGTACGTAACTGGCCGGCTGCAAAGGGAAGTCTGAGCGTATGCACAGCTGCACTTTCTGGTTCAGTTGCAGCTATCCGGATTCAGCCAGACTGCTGGGTGAGGTTGCTTTATAACGACAATGGGAGCTTTCAAAACATGGACTTCCTTAGCTTGAAGTTGGGAGTTATATGTACTTTTAATAACTTTCAGTTTTGTGATTTAAGCAGCTCATAAAACTCTCCGCAGTTTAAGCATACACAGATTCCTCCAACGTTCTAGTACAAGGGAGAGTCATGAAGTCCAAACTCCTGTCCTACTGTTTCTAACTCCCTGATAACTGCAGGCTGATAACAGAATTGCTCAACTTCAAAATGGAGTTTGTAGAAAAGTTTTCTGTACTGCACAAAATGTATTCTGCAGAACTTCTATCTTCTTCCCCTGCTACATATTATTATGTCCCTCAGCTTAGCTCTTTCACATGTATTGAGAGCTGGTGTCACACATTTGGGTGTTGACAGGTTTGAAATCTGCAGTAAATCTATCCATTGCAGACTCCAGCAAGAAGGAAGAGAGTGAGAAAATGGTATGTTTGGAGTGTATCCACTGAAACATGGAATTGTTCAGCTCTCTTTTGCATAGAGCGATGCTGTCCCGAAAATCAAAAATATCAAAAGTCAGGAGCAAATTATAATCACTTCAGAACCCGACATGACTTCAGTATTTCACAAGTCTCATGCAAGATCAAAATAGTCATAGAGAATTTCTTCATGCTGGGAAGCAAATTCCTCCAGCATACTTTTTTTGCTCCTGCCAAGCACTGAGCTGTTTCTACACCTTGTGACTACATTAGGCAGCAGCAGTCACTTGGCACGTGTTCGGCACAGGGCACGGATGCCTCTTCACAATCAGAACAAGATGTTAGGGATAATACACAAAAAAAATTGTTCGCTGTGTTAAAACAAGTTGTGATAAAGGAAAAATAAGGAAGCACAATGAAAATTGTAAGAGAAGACATAAACAGATGTCAGAAGACATGCACTTCTGAATCTGAGCACATGTAGCTTGATTAATGAAAACCATTTGCCTTAACTCACAGCATACTGTTACAGTGTTGTTGTCTAATATAAGGCAATTTGTTCATCACTTCAATCTGAAATCAGATTTCTGAGACAAAAATAATAATTTTGAGGGAAGCAATAAAACCAATCATCTACATGTTCCTTTTCTTCTCCATGTTACCTGTACATAACACTGACATTAACCCTTTAATTGCATTTTTCCCTCTTCTCCTCAGAGATATTTTATAAATCCTTCATTTCCCTTGTCACAAGCCGGTGTTTATCTGTTTAAGGGGAGCGTACAGGTAAGATAGCAATTCAGAGCACAAAGGCAGGAGTAGAACTGGAACACCCTAGAGAGAATTTAGTATGAACTGGAATGGTTCAGTCAACACAAGCAAAATACTTTGTAATTCTAGAATTAGTTGACTTTTCTATGGTATCTTCCAGAATGCGAGAGATCTGGTTTCTCACATAACTGTCCAGAATAGTCTTGCCAGTTTTTTGTGTGCATCTCCTGCCCACAAAGCCAATTGACTGTAACTCTTCCTGTCTGCTTCTTACAATTAACCTTCATATAAGAAACGAAGACAAATTGAAGGTCAGCATTATATAAATTAAGAGTGCACAATGTGGTTGCCCACAGAATACTAAAGGAATCACAGAATTTCCAGCAAATCTTTCAATTTTGCAGAACCTACTAGATTTGCATTGCAGTTAGCAGTCTAGAGAAATAGTGAATTACTATTTCTACACTTTCTTTTATTCCACTAAGCCCATGCCTTCTCAGACTGTTTCTGAGAGTCTCCTTTCATTCTTTAGCTTGCACAATGCAGAGATCCTTGCTTTGCAAAACAGAGCAAGAAAGCAGCATATCTTACTATTCTTCTAATACGAACCACTGGAGAGTAGGTTCTAGTGGGTCTCCTCCATTACTAATACAGTTGACAAATATGACCAACACTGCCAGGACTTCCACATCAGAATAAGTCCTCAACAATCTGATCTGAATGTATGGAAATCAAGACCAATAAATACACAGTGTTGTACAAATACATGTTATAACCTGATAGGAACCTCACCACAAGAGCAAAAGTTTAATTACTAAATATTTGACAATTCCATACTTTTTTAATGGGTGATTAGTGTTCAAGTCTATTATCACAGAGCATTTTCATAGGGATAAAGCATTTACACTATTTCAAAAATTTAACTGCTGGCATGTGAAACTTCTTTTACAAGTCTACACTGAAAGGCTGACACCCTGGATGATTCCTGGCTTCTTGTTTCTGAAATGGCTGACTTAAAGTAGGTTAAGGAAAACAAAAGAAGAAGAAGCTAATACAAGGAAGAGAATTATGAAAGAAAGGTATATTGTCCTTCTCTCTTTCCAGCTGGTAATATCTCAAAAACTGATTATCCCTTGGTTTGAGCTGGATCTTTTGGAGGGCATTTGCACACACTAACCAAATCACACACAAGTGAGATGGAGTACAGCTGGTGGTTATACTCTCTTTATTCTGCCTTATACAAACAATATTAAAACTTTTTGAAACAAAATCAGATTGTTTTCTCTCAGATTACCATATTACATATGAACAAACTTTTAACTGAAAACAAACTGAATTTTCCTTTTTAATATTTCTTCACCAATCACAGTTTGGGAACAACTGAAGTGAAGAAAGCTTTGAGAAAAAGGAATGAGAAGAACCCATTGACTGGGATTTTAATTTGCCTCCCTCAGTAAATTTGGCTCACAAATGCATCTGCATGTATTTGCTCCTTTTTCTTTTTTTTCTTCACTCCTAAAAATAAAGATTTCTTGCCAAACGATAAGGAAAAATATACCTACTGCAAAGAGATCGCAGTGGTTCTTTTATCTGTGAACAGGAAGCTAAAAACACTTTTGATTGATGTCTGTCAATATACACAAAAGCACACAGAGTTTACTGATGCATTTTCCATAGGGCTTTTTCCTTGAAAACCAATAGGTGATCTTGAGTCCAGGTTTAGAACTGTTTGCACACGAAGATTTTTTAAAATCCAACACAAATCAAAATACTGAAACTCAGGGTACTGTGAAATCATTATGAAACTGCAGTGAAGAAAAAAATACCTCCATTACAATATATCTCCACTTAACTAAAATAATTTTATTAAGAGAAGCTATAATATTGACATACCATGTATTTACATTCTACTCCTACCCCTTTCTCTGGATTTATATGTGCTTTCTTTTACAATTGTATGCATATCACATATCCCACGTATTTCCTATCCTGTCAAAGTTGAATATGGGACTCATAAAAAATAATGAGGAGAAAAGAGCAAGGTGATGGAGGCTTAATTTCTTTTGCTTATGAATCCTTTTTTTTAAAAAAAAAAAAAGAAAAAATCCTCTCAACTTCAGAATTCTACATTCCTGAAGTAAAAAATTTTGAATAAAAAGAAGTGTGAATGCCAGATTTGTGTGGGATGAAGGTAAATTTAGGACTGTAAGTCAGGCTAAAAGGGATGACTGTTTTAACAAGGACAATTTACAGTGCAAGATAAGCCAAAAGAACTATCTATAGACAGGTGACACAAATAAGTGCCATCCATTTTCATGCAAATGTGATCCTTGAGAGATAGGTTTGGTAGCTAATATGGTACTACAACAGTGTATTAAAGAACCTCTTCCCCCAGCTCAGATAATAGACATATTCAAATTTAGCTCTTTAAAAAGATAAATAATAATTAAAAGAATCCAATATTTGGATTTTTTTTTCACCTCCATTTCCTATTAAGAAAGTATTTTCCACATGCCAAATATTGATCAGCAACTACTTTGCTACCCTCAAGTATTTTATTTATTATTCTGTTTTATCACTTTTCACAATCAATTTATGTTCTAAGAAGGGAATTAATGCTTTGTTCATTGGGATATCTTTTGGGGACAAGGAGGTGGAGGGGGTGATTACTCTGCGTTCTTCTTCCTTTGAGACATAAATAGGGAAATTTACATCCTGGAAAAAGTATGGACTTTCCTCTTGGGAGTGGGGAGGCAAAATGCATGTTCTTCTTTACCAAATTAACTTACTACCTGCTTGTGCATGCAGGAAGAAAGCTGGAACTTTTCCCTCTGGAAGTGGATTACCAGTGGTGTTGGAAGTGGGTAGAATGCAAATTTTGCTTCATGCTTGAAGAGTCTTGTTCAGAAAAGAGTCCTGTGAGGGAAGCTGCAGGTGTTAATTGGTCTTGTGTCTCTGGTAGTGCAGAAGGAGAAATACAAGCCATACGGACCGATCCCCTTTTCCTGGTAGTGAGCATCTACATCTGGGAAAGAACTGAGGCAAACCCAGCATTTCTCACCAGTGTTTCAGGAGTGTGGACTCCTCATGTTCTCAACCTCTAAGCTACGATTTAAGAGACTTTATAAGCCTATCACTTTAGCCACTTCTCAGAAGTGAGGAGAGAAGATTAGAATTTCATCTTACAGTCTATTCTCCTTTGAAGAGGCATTGACACTTTGCAATCATTTGTTCTCATTATCCAGGAAATATCTAGGCTCCAAAGCAGAGGCCTTTTTTTACCAATAGGTTCCAAAACCATCTTGTGAGTAACTCCCTGAAATTCAAGAAAAGATGATCAGCTGTGTTTTTAAAGAATTTACTCAGTTCTAATAGAAACTAGCAGATGTGACCCTTTATCTGCACAGTTTTCTTTTCCTGATAAAACACAATGACTTCTCCTAGAAATATATCTTTAATCTGACTCTGATCTTTTCAGTCAGTTTTTCCACTATTCACCACTGCCTGATACAGAGAATTCTTTCATTCTTTATACTTGTCCAGTACATTTTTCATATCATTTGTAAGCTACATAAGCAGGTGAGGCAACACAGTAACTCTTAGAGAAAAGTTTTAAATTAATTCCTTTTCAAACTGTAATACAATTACAGATGCTATGGACAAAAAGGGGTAAAAAAGTAATTGTTTTTAAATTCAGTAACAATATCAACAAAACATTTATAATGATCAAAGTAGCAATTAAAGAAAACTAACATGAAGGATTTTATACTAATTTTGATTATGCTAGATGTTTAAAAAAATTGTTACCCTATTTTTGAATTATGTTGGCTTTACTTGACTTTGCCCTAACAAAAGGGTTCAGTTAGATATCCAAAATATTGAAAATGCTTCTTCCATTTTTCAACAACTCTCTTTCAACACATCATGTCCTCCAAAACATTCAATTTCAAAAGCCATTTTTGGACACTGACTTGAAGGAAGACATTAGTTTTCACTTCATACAGGGAGTCACTTTTTTTGTGGACACCCACGTCCCAGATATTCGTCAAGCATCCGATTCACAATAATTGCAACACAAATTTTTAACTATTTACAGAAGAGCTTTCACAGTGTGATTAACTGGCACTGCCATTGTCAGGGACCACCTTCTGGACTTCTGCATAGACCAAAAAAATTTTGTGTGTGAGCAATTCTCTAGCAGGACAAAACACCTGTTTGCTTGAGAATACTGAACTGAATATAGAGTCTAGAACTCTTCAAACATAAATCTCTAATACTGCATCAGTTTTGGGCCCCTTAAATCAAGAAGGGCTTTGATAAACTGGAGCAAGTTCAATAGAGGTTCACCAAGAAGGTCAGGGGGCAGAAGCACTTGACATGCGAGGAGAGGCTGAGGGAACTGGTCATGTTCAGCCTGGAGAAAAGAAGGCTTGGGGAAAACCTGATAGCAGGTTTCTGAAACTTAAAAAGAGATTATCAAGAAGATGGAGCCAGGCTCTTTACAGGTGTGAATGGTAAGAGAATGAGAGACAATGTACTCTGTTGAAAGGAAAGACTTTTTCTAAGATGAGGGCAGTCAAGCACTAGAACATATTGCCGCTACAGGTTGTGCATTCTCCATCCTTGAAGGTTTTCAAGACCTGAGTGGATAAAGCCTTGAGCAATTCAGTCTGACCTCACAGGTGACTGTGCTTTGAGTAGGAGGTGGACTCCTGAGGTCCCTTCAAACCTGAATTATTCTATGATTCTGTACATTCCAAAAATCTCCAACACTACATGGCACTGAAATCAATGGACTAGTGGCTTTTCACATTTGTTTGAACTATTTCCTTACTGTTTATTTAAATCGTCCTTCTGGGGTTGTAATGTACATTATTTAAAAGCCATTTAAAAAGAAAGGCAACAAATTTCTCAAGACGTAGGTTACTATCTGTATAATTTGTGTTTTCCTTCTTGTCCTTCAACTCATAGTTTTCCTCCAAAACCCTTTTATCACTCTGGAAGAAGCCAAATCTTAGCAGCCATTCCTACCTTAAGACTCAAATCCTGGAAAGAACATAAGTCAACCAGAATGCTCATGTGCCTCAGTTCTGCAATTCTACAATTAGTTCAGTAGTGAACTAAGAATCCAGAATCTGAATTTAATGGTAAAATTAATGGAAAGACTTCCACTGATGTTAGAATGCGCTGGTCAGTTGGGTACTAGCTCTACAGTTCATGTTCTGTTGAGGGAGTCAATCCTGTTTCCAGCTGTTTGCTGCTAAATATATACTTATTTCTGTTTGTAAATGGTACTGCTTTTTCCTAGACAGTTGTATTTGTCAGAGCAAAAGGCTTTATTCTGGGTCAAAACCATGTCTAGAACAGAGCTTTCAAGCAGAACTTTGCAACTTTCTGTAGGACTTTATTGAGTGTTCACCGTATCATATTTTTCCCTGTAACTATAATCAAACATAAACATAACTAAATAAGTTTATGGTGACAATTGACTTCTACTTTAAATAACACAAGCTCCTGAAAAAATAAACATGTTCCAAACAGTCTGCATTGTGTATTACAAATTATAAGTCTGATTTACAATAATTTCAAGATCTTGGATACAATAATTACATACTAGCAGTTCCACTATGACCATCAAGATGAGCTATAAAAAGTACAAATGTTTGCAAGGCAAAGCAGCTATATTTGGAAGGGCACATCAATTCTGTTGTTCCGTCAGAATTTAGGGTTTGAGGGGTTTTCTCCCTCATATGCTTAAGACCAGAGAAATAAATTTAATACAGTGTTTATACTATTATTTTTCTAATTAAAAGGTGACAAAGAATTAGCTAAATTCCTAAAACAGGAATATTACACTATAGACAGAATGTTCCAAGCAATACAGGCATACACAGAAAGTGTATTGAGTTTGCATGGCAAGGTTTTGGTAGCGGGGGGGCTACAGGGGTGGCTTCTGTGAGAAGGTGCTAGGAATTCCCCCCATGTCTGATAGAGCCAATGCCAGCTGGCTCCAAGATGGACCCGNGGTCATGTTCAGCCTGGAGAAAAGAAGGCTTGGGGAAAACCTGATAGCAGGTTTCTGAAACTTAAAAAGAGATTATCAAGAAGATGGAGCCAGGCTCTTTACAGGTGTGAATGGTAAGAGAATGAGAGACAATGTACTCTGTTGAAAGGAAAGACTTTTTCTAAGATGAGGGCAGTCAAGCACTAGAACATATTGCCGCTACAGGTTGTGCATTCTCCATCCTTGAAGGTTTTCAAGACCTGAGTGGATAAAGCCTTGAGCAATTCAGTCTGACCTCACAGGTGACTGTGCTTTGAGTAGGAGGTGGACTCCTGAGGTCCCTTCAAACCTGAATTATTCTATGATTCTGTACATTCCAAAAATCTCCAACACTACATGGCACTGAAATCAATGGACTAGTGGCTTTTCACATTTGTTTGAACTATTTCCTTACTGTTTATTTAAATCGTCCTTCTGGGGTTGTAATGTACATTATTTAAAAGCCATTTAAAAAGAAAGGCAACAAATTTCTCAAGACGTAGGTTACTATCTGTATAATTTGTGTTTTCCTTCTTGTCCTTCAACTCATAGTTTTCCTCCAAAACCCTTTTATCACTCTGGAAGAAGCCAAATCTTAGCAGCCATTCCTACCTTAAGACTCAAATCCTGGAAAGAACATAAGTCAACCAGAATGCTCATGTGCCTCAGTTCTGCAATTCTACAATTAGTTCAGTAGTGAACTAAGAATCCAGAATCTGAATTTAATGGTAAAATTAATGGAAAGACTTCCACTGATGTTAGAATGCGCTGGTCAGTTGGGTACTAGCTCTACAGTTCATGTTCTGTTGAGGGAGTCAATCCTGTTTCCAGCTGTTTGCTGCTAAATATATACTTATTTCTGTTTGTAAATGGTACTGCTTTTTCCTAGACAGTTGTATTTGTCAGAGCAAAAGGCTTTATTCTGGGTCAAAACCATGTCTAGAACAGAGCTTTCAAGCAGAACTTTGCAACTTTCTGTAGGACTTTATTGAGTGTTCACCGTATCATATTTTTCCCTGTAACTATAATCAAACATAAACATAACTAAATAAGTTTATGGTGACAATTGACTTCTACTTTAAATAACACAAGCTCCTGAAAAAATAAACATGTTCCAAACAGTCTGCATTGTGTATTACAAATTATAAGTCTGATTTACAATAATTTCAAGATCTTGGATACAATAATTACATACTAGCAGTTCCACTATGACCATCAAGATGAGCTATAAAAAGTACAAATGTTTGCAAGGCAAAGCAGCTATATTTGGAAGGGCACATCAATTCTGTTGTTCCGTCAGAATTTAGGGTTTGAGGGGTTTTCTCCCTCATATGCTTAAGACCAGAGAAATAAATTTAATACAGTGTTTATACTATTATTTTTCTAATTAAAAGGTGACAAAGAATTAGCTAAATTCCTAAAACAGGAATATTACACTATAGACAGAATGTTCCAAGCAATACAGGCATACACAGAAAGTGTATTGAGTTTGCATGGCAAGGTTTTGGTAGCGGGGGGGCTACAGGGGTGGCTTCTGTGAGAAGGTGCTAGGAATTCCCCCCATGTCTGATAGAGCCAATGCCAGCTGGCTCCAAGATGGACCCGCCGCTGGTCAAGGCTGAGCCCATCAGCAATGAAGGGGAAAGAAAAAAAACTGCTGGGCAACAGCAGCTGGAGAGAGGAGTGAGAATATATGAGAGGAACAACTCTGCAGACACCAAGGTCAGTGAAGAAGGAGGAGGAGGAGGTGCTCCAGGCACCAGTGCAGAGTTTCCCCTGCAGCCCATGGTGAAGACCATGGTGAGGCAGGCTGTCCCCCTGCAGCACATGGAGGATAATGGTGGAACAGATACCCACCTGCAGCCCATGGAAGATCCCAGTCCAGAGCAGGTGGATGCCCCCGAAGGAGGCTGTGACTCCATGGAGAGCCTGCTCTGGATCAAGTTTGCTGGCAGGACTTGCAACCTCATGGAAGAAGCCCATGCTGGAGCAGGTTTGCTGGCAGGAACCGTGACCCTGTGGGGGACCTACGCTGGAGCAGTCTGCTCCTGAGGGACTGCATCCCGTGGAAAGGATCCACGCTGGAGCAGTTCATGAAGAACTGCAGCCCATGGGAAGGACTCATATTGGAGAAGTTCATGGAGAACTCTCTCCCATGGGAGGGACCCCACTCTGGAGCAGGGGAAGA
>VYZW01038660.1:179922-193394 GCA_013401315.1 Balaeniceps rex | reverse complement strand
ATCTGTGGTAGAACGGGTCAGGAACAGAAGTAATTTTCTAGCCTTGCACAGCCTGCACAAACATGCTTAAGTCAGTGTTGATGACATAAATACTGTCCTCGTAGTAGTTATGCATTTTACTTCCTACAGTTGTTCTGTAAGCCACATCATGGCTGTGATCTCTCTTCAGCAGAGATTGAATATGAGATAGTGTCAGAAGTGGAGAGCAGTGAGGAAGGAATCTGGGAAAGCATTTGATGGCTGCACATGAATGAGAAAAACTGTTTCTGGTAAACGTTTGATGTTGGGTATTGCCAGATATCCCGTACAATATGCAAGTGTAGTGTACTGACTGGGTAGGGCTTGGAAGGGGTTGGGGCAGGGGGTTGTAGGCCCAGGCTTTAAGGTAATGCAGATAGGTGAAGAGTTTGATTAATCTTGGGTAAACGGGCAGTGAGAGAAGCTGCTTCCCAGAAGAAGGCAGTATGGGTGGAGAAACAGAAAGAACTTAAATCTGAGACTGCTATGTTTGTGCATGTATGTGTGCTGCTAGCATTGCTTTCCTCCTATAATTGCTGTCTCCAACATTATACTGCCAGAGAGTACTGCTTTATACTTTTAAGAGGAAAGTATCTAGTTTTGTACCATTTTCTGTGCAGCGATGCACAAAACGATTGATATGCAGTAATGTTAGCCTGAGGCTGCACAGCCAAATTCCCCCCTGCTTGCTAACAGGAAAGTTTTGTCCTTCAATGGCTACATAGTAGTACTTCTGTTGTAACAGCTTTGGAGGGGCTTGCCATCAGTCGCTGGTTGCCTGGTGGACCAATTGCGTTCCTGTACAGCAGAGCTACTTTCCCAAACAACCTGCTGTTTGAAATGCCCATTAATTGCAGGTCATTTTAAATCATAGAATGGTTTGGGTTGGAAGGGACCTTACAGATCATCTAGGTCCAATGCCCCTACCGTAGGCAGGGACGCCTTCCACAAGACCAGGTTGCTCAAAGCCCCATCCAACCTGGCCTTGAACAGTTCCAGGGATGGGGCATCCACAACTTCTCTGGGCAACCTCTTCCAGGGTGTCATCACCCTCACAGTGAAGAATTTCTTCCTTATATCTAACCTAAATCTACCCTCTTTCAGTTTAAAGCCATTACCCATTGTCCTGTCACTACCTGCCCTTGTAAAAAGTCCCTCTCCAGCTTTCTTGTAGGCCCCCTACAGGTACTGGAAGGCTGCTATAAGGTGCCTAGAGCCTTCTCTTCTCCAGGCTGAACAACGCCAACTCTCTCAGCCTGTCTTCATAGGAGAGGTGCTCCAGCCCTCTGATCATCTTTGTGGCCCTCCTCTGGGCTTGCTCCAACAGGTCCACATCCTTATGTTGGGGGCCCCAGAGCTGGACATAGTACTCCAGGTTGGGGTTCTCATGAGAGTGGAGTAGAGGGAGAGAATCACCTCCTTCGACCTGCTGGCCATGCTTCTTTTGATGCAGCCCAGGATATGGCTGGCTTTCTGGGCTGTAGGTGCACATTGATGGGTCATGTTGAGCTTCTCATCAACCAACATGCCAAGTCCTTCTCCTGAGGGCTACTCTCAATCCATTCTCCCCCCAGCCTGTATTTGTGCTTGGGATTGCCCTGACCTGACTGCAGGATCGCTACAGGATTGCTTGCTTCTCACAGTTCAACAGGATGTAGATTCATCTGAAGTGAAAAAAGAGCACTTGCTGTAATTATAGCTGAAAACCAGCAAGTTTCCTCTAGAGTCTCTGCTGAGCCACATCTAGGGTGGGTAGGAAAAGCAAGCTGCTCTTCTGTGCCCCAGTTCTCAATGATCAGGTCCTCTAGGAGAGAGAGGGCAGCATATAAATGTGCCAACTGAAGGAAATAATCAACACACAATCCATGAAACCTGTTTACCCTAAGGATCAGATTTTACTTTTGCACAGATTTCTCCTCCTCTGACTCCAGCAGTGCTGTTCCTGAAGTATTCTGGAAGGAGTTTCAAAGGTTCTGGCCCTGCAGGAGCTGCCAGTGTTTCGAGAGTTTTTGCAGTAAAGGAAGGCAAAACATCTTTCATCAAAGAGTTGGATTTCTTCTGAGGTTGACTCAGAATCTCTGCTTGTAAATGCACTTACTCTTCCTCATATAACGTTATTGGGGCAGATTTTCAAATTATGTCAATTTTGAATGTTCAAACAAAAAATTGCCTGTTGACAGAATTGGAGACTATTTCATGTGTTGTCACATCATTTTTCTGTTAACCCTTAGCAAGCTATTTTGACCGATATTTTCATGGGTTCTTGATAACTTGTGTTTTGTCTTCTGATTTTCCCCACTTGGTACACTGCAAACCTGACTTTATGTTGCTAAGCCCCTGACACAAAATGCAGCTATGAGTGCTTAGCACCTATAAAAAACCCAATGAACCTGTTCTTAAGAATTGTAAGTATCTATTACTGGTGACCCACCAGAAAACCCTGCCCTTGGAAGACAGGGAATGGGTCTAAGAGTATATGATTTTTCAGTTAATGGTGTACATACCTAGATGTCAATGGCACCTCTAAGCAGGATGTTTAATAGAGAAAATCTGGATGGGATTGTAAAATTAAAATGTGAATGAAAAACTTTAATAGCCTATGCTACTAGGCTTCTCTAATTCTGCCAGCTTAAACCCCCTAGTTATTTGTGGAAACAATTGCACTTTCGATGCTGGTATTAATTTTTATGGTCCTGTCAGGAAGGAGCTGCAACTTGCAGATATGCAGTCTCTCTAGAGAGAGAGATGACTGCACCTTCCCAGTATCAGCTGATAAGCTTAGCGCTGATATCTGTGCAACAACAAAACCATACTGTGCTTCTGTATTCCTGCGTGATCTCTATTCTGTTTCTGTGTTTTATCATTGTGTAGTGAATACACTGGGTATGCTGTAATTCAGACTGTGGACTTCAAAAATTACAATCAGACAAGTAAACAGAGCATAACAACAATGATCATCAATTCAAAGCAGCTTGATTGGGCCAGTGTCTTCCCATTAGAAAGGGAAAAAAACTCAACCCCAAAACAAAGAGCTTTTTTACTGATGGCTTTGTGCCTTCCACAGGCTGATGATGTGTTTTATGTTATTGCTTGTGTTCTGAGTCCTACCTACCATTTCTGATTTTACTGCTATTATCTGTCTGCTGCCATCATGATAGTATTAGAAACAAAATATAACAACATCTATAATTAGGGTTGTTTACACATTTTTTCTTTCTGTTTTCCATTTGACTCATGTTCCTAACTTTCTAAATCTTTCAATTTCCAAGTTGAGATAATCAAGGTCAGCCATTTCTGAGAGCAAGGCAGGTGTTTGTCCATTTAACAAAGCAAGATTTTGATCTTCAGAGCAGATATATAAGACAGCAGGGCTGGAAATTGAAATTTGGCAGCAAGAGAATACTTGTAGAGGAAAATTCTTAGAAAAAAATCAAGCCTTCTTTCAAGATACCAACAACGTAAGGACCTTTAACAGTGACCCATTGGAAAATGTTGGCCTCGAAAGACATACAAGATTATGCAATTACTGAGCTAGCCATATACATAGTTTAATGTCAGTGGAAGTGCTGAATAGACATAAAAATTATATGTATTGCCTTCTCTAGATGAATCACAAGAGAATGAATCATGGAATTGATGGGGAGAAAAGATGGGCATGTTTAGCTCCTGAAAGCCACTGCCCTGAGGACAAGCTAAGACATATAGGCACCCTTTAGCTGCCAGTGCCTGCAGCCCAGCCTGGCAGGCTGACCACATCCACATGCTATGGGGAAGCACCCTCTGGGAGAAGCAGCATGGGCTAGCAACCCAGCTGCAGCAGCAGTAGCATCTGGCGGAGGAGTGGTGCTGCCAGAGCCCAGGGCATGTGTGAAACTTAGGAGCATCTGGGAAAAGGTGATAGGTGAGGGACAGAGTGAACTTTTAAATGCTGGATGGTATGTACCTACTGGGTTAGCTAAGCTGATCTTTGGTACCTGTCTCTTTGTAAGCTTGCCTCAAAGAGCACAGACATGGTTTTCTGCACAGTCAGTCCGGTGCTAGACCTTGCCCAAGCTGTGTTGCTATGCACAGGTGTTTGTTAGCATGTCTATTTGTCAGCCAAGTGTGACTTGGTGGTGTGTTTTGTATTGTCTAAAGTTGGAGCTCTTTGCCCTGTTTTGCTTGCTGAGATCTTTAAAAGCATCCTCTTTTGTGCCTTCTTTTGGGGAGTGAATTCCCTTCTGCTGTGTTCCTCTCTAGCCCACTGTGATACCAGAGAGTGCTGTGTGTGCTTTATTTCAGGTACTGATTTTTAGATATGTGGGACTGGCAATTTGTGAGTTAATTGGTGATGTCTGCATGCTGCAATTAACCTAATTATGAGTTTGATTACATTAATTAAACTCCTGTCCCGGACAGCAGCTGTTTAATCATTTGCCTTCAGGCTCCCCCTCAGTTGGGGTCATTCTGAAACCTGCTGTTTTGGGTTGGCAGAGTTGAGTGGTGAGTGCATGCCGCTGTCACCAGCAGTGTGCTGACTTTTTCCCCTTTAATCTCTTTTTAAAACCCTATTGTCAAACTTTAAATGCCATTGATCAGCTTCTGTACTGTTGTTCTTTGGAAATTCTTGAAGGTATGACTCTTCTCTAGGGTGGTGGGAGAGAGCCTTTTTGTACTAGTTTATACCAATTTGCCTTTTGGTGCGTATGTACGCTTTGTGTTATGCTTATGGATGCTGTGCTGGATGCACAGACCCTGAGAGAAAAACTAAGTCTTACTTTGCTGCTGTAGCATTTTTTTTTTTTTTTAATTACAATTAGCTGGTTTGCATCACAGCTTATTTTGGAGAGCTGTTGACTTACAAAGGGGCAGGATTTGGGAGCTGAGCCATAATGAACTCCATAGTCAGCTTTGGCAGAACCAGCAGTGGCATAGCATGATAGGAAAGTGAAGGTGCTGGTTTTGGGCTTTATGGGATATTCCTATCTTTGGTAGCCATATTGAAATGAGCAGTGAATTTTGATGTTTCTGCTGCTTACAAAGTCTGTAGAGATCTGGTGCAAATCAGTAACGATGTGGATTTTCAGTGGAAAGCACTTTTAAAATTTATTTCAAGGTAGAAAAGAAATGTAGCATCTTTGACTTCCTGAAAGTAGATAATGGCAGACTTGCTGATTAAATCTTGCACTCGTCAGTTCTGGTTGCTTCTGCTTTATCTTCTGCACAGAGATATTGCGGTGGCCGTTAATTCTCACTGCAGAAGAGTCAATGTAGTGGTTCAGTGTTTGTCAGCCAAAGGGTGTGTGGCTGATGCTCTTCTTGGAGTACCTATGAGGGAGAGAAGGACTTAGTCAGTGAAGAAACTCCTTTCCTTCCCCACTCATTGTATTGCCTCGTTGTTTGTCTGTGTGAAAGCTCCAGCCTTTGGACTGACTTTTTAGACCAGATAACAGCAATTCAATCACAGTGCAAATGTTGGGCTGTTGGATTGGGAGCCTGGTGATAGACTATCATTTAATGACATGGTGGTTTGTGTTAGTTCTTCTTCAACTGAGTAGCCTTCCTCAGGGGTACTTTGGCAGTACCTTAGAGCGATAAGGAGGTGTGGACATGGGGAGATGGTACTAGTTTTAGAAATGAGATGTGTTGCACATAAAGCCAATGGTAAAGGTTTGTGCTTAGAAGCTGAACATCAGAGATGGTAGCTAGGTTCAGCTCGGCTGAACACCTGCAATCCAACCACACTTGTGGTCCCCTCACAGCAATTCATTGAACATACAACTGGGATGGCTGGGCCAGATTGTGGCTTTCCTGAAAGCAAGGAGAAATGTAGGTCTTCTGTATAGGCTGTCAGCTGGCAGAAAGCAATGAAGAAATGGTTACTTTAGCAAGAAAAGACTGTAAGTCTGGTGGAGTGAGTCCTATGGCAACATTGATGCTGCTACACCTTTTTCAGAATACCTCAGATCTTTTAAGTTTGAGTACTTAAGCACATGCCTAGGACTGGTTTGTCCACAGCCTTGTGGCAATTGTAATAATTTATATGCCTATAAAAATTTCCATGCTGATTTTGTAGCATGTTTTCATCCAGTCTGTGCAGAACAGTGTAAGTGACTGTAAATGAAGTGAAAAAGGAAAGTGGGCACTTCCATGCAAATGTATATTATATGGAAATGTAGACTTCCCTGATGCTGCACCGCTAGCTTAGCTTTTAATGCTCAGGGAATGAGCAGAAAGAACTAATGCAGGAACTATGTTGTCTTAATGGTGGATTATTGGAATTGGTGATACACAAAAAAAAAAAAAAAAGGAGGAATTTAGCTTTTGTGCGTGTATGTGTGTAAAACAAGTATTTCTACTTGCTGATCACTTCAGTTTGCCCCAGTTTTGGGGTTCTGGTCTTTTGGGCACTCAGAAGCCCCATGTCATTTGACTTGTTTCAGCTGAGGGTGCTCTGCAGCTTGAAGTATCTAGCCTCAGGTTGGAAAGATTGCTTTTCAGAACTGAGAAGCATTTTAAATTGATGGCACTTTTACAGTGAACACCTTTCCAGAAGACTGAACAGCAGCAAGCCTACAGAAGCCAATTGCTTTATACATTGCCTTATCCCTTGTGATTGCTGTGACGATTAAATAACTTCAGAGTAGAAAAAGTTTGAATGGCATTTGCCTTGAGCATTCTTGTGCAGTGCTTTTTTTAATGAGCTCCCACACTTCCAGGTTGCAACTTCTAGTATTTAAAGCTTTCTCTGTGCTTTCATTCTTATTTTAATGTTGATGAAGTGTGGGGTGGTTTGGTTTTTTTTTTGAAAGACTTTTATTAGCAGTTGTCCTTTTTGTGTGGAGTATGAAACCATGGATTAAGGCAAGTAAAGGGTTTATATTCATTCCAACTTAATTCTGTTCTAACTTTAGTCTAGCTGGAAGTAGGAGTCTATCAGACAGTACAAGGGTAGTATAATACAGGAAGGAAAAAACCCCTGATAATGAACACTCAAACATTCCAAAGTATTTTTTCAAACACTTCACAAAATGTTTATAAATGTTCATAAAACTGCTGTGACAACACATTCACACTGTCATACTGCTGTTGGAAACACTAAAGGACATTGCTCCTCTTCTAAGGCTGAGAAAGAGGAAACTGTATGCAAGTACCAGCAGAGGGAGTCAGGACTGGGCATTAACGGCTGGAGATTTTCAGATCACAGTGGTCATCATCTGGAAGGGGAAACGTATTCTTGATGTGTGGGGTGAAGTATAAAAATAGTTCCTTTAAGAATCTTCTGCCTTCTGTGTGATACACATATGTGTTTTCTCCCTCCTGCACTTGGATTAGGAACATGAAAACACATTTCAGTCAAAAATGGTTTACTGAGCAATTTCCCTCTTTCCTGTGCCCTTCACAGACCACACTAATATGAAGCATGGAATGGGGTAGCATTTAGAACTGTTCAGGATTTCACATCTCTGCCTTGTCAGTGGTATAAAAATAATGTCAAATAGGAAAGGCTCCTAGCAAGATAGATCCACATAGCTGGGGAGGAAAAATGGCTCAAGGTATTGGCAGCATGCTCAGAAGAACCAGTGTCTCCTCTCCTTCCAACTGTGGAGCAGTGATCTCTAGATGGATGGATGCTGTCCCTGATGGCACAATGATGAGGAGAACTTGGGCAAGTGAAAATGCTGTCAAGAGACTTGTGGCTGTGCAGAAGCTCTTGAAGTTCTTTTCTGCCAGTCTGCAGAGTAGCACAAAGGACTTTATCCCTCCCTTTCACACCCTGCTTGTGACAACCTGTTTACTTAGGCTTTGTATGAAGGATACTGTTAGGACCCAACATTTTTGTTCTCTTTAGTGCCCTCTGTGATAATCTCTCTGGATTTGTTGTGTAGTCCCCTTGGCTTGTTCTAAAGTCTTTCTGACTTATTGTCAAAGCTTTCAGCATTGAAAAAAAAGGAGAAAATGAAATAAAAATTATAGAGTGTTTGCTTTAAGATATAAAAAAATGAGCAATTTATTTTCATTAGCTTCTAGCAAAGACAACATTCTCACTGTACTATTTGTTGTTACAGGCACTGTGTTTCTCTGATCTGACTTGCACAGTCTAAAGTGTCTTGCATTGCAGTCACAATGCTGACACACTCTTCAAACAAAGCTTTTAGGGATGCTTGTTAGCCACAGCTCAGCCTACTGCTGCTGCATTTCACTTATTGATCTTAGTGAATGTCGTCCTAACTCAAACAGTTTCTTCATTAAGCAGGCTTTTGGTACGATTTCTTTTGCCTGGAGAAATGGAGATTCACCCAGAGACAGTGTTTCTGTTTTCTCCTGGGAGCTGGTTACCAAACGTTTGGAGAGAATTGGTGCTTGTTAGCCTCTAGAAGCTGCAGAAGGTTCTGGACACAGAAAATGGGTGCTATGGCCTGTGAAGGAAATAAGCTGATAGGCAAAGGGTGAAGCAAAAGGTGAAAAAAACCCCTGCTCCTTATCTCATCGGTGCTGAAAAATACCGCAAATACAGCGCGGGAGCCAGTGGGGGCTGGTGCGTAGGGGAGAGGACCTGAGCTGGCAGGTTTGGGCTGAGTTCCCAGCTCTGTCACACACCCTCCCATGTGACCTTTTGCAAACTGCTCTGTGTCTGCTCTGCCTGCCTTGCCTTTCTAACTATTCACATCTTGCTAGTACAGAATGTCTTTTACTGTGCTCTGTACATACCATACCACTGTGTAGCTATTCCCTCCCTCTGCAGGGCTACTGAAGTGTGGTTTTTTGACTTCGAGGATATTGGTATCAGTAAGGGCAAGACTGTCCAGAAAACTGGACGTTTAATCTCTCTCTGTATTTTTCACCGGTTCAGCTATCATCTGGTGCTTTGTGTTCCACGTTCCTAACCTCACCTACGTTCCTTTTCTGCTCCTCCATCCTGCTCTCACTTATTTAGGCTTGCATCCCTGTCCTCCCCTGTCCTCCCCCTTCCTCCCATCCTCCAGCTTGTGAAGACTCCCTGTTCTCTTGGCCATCTAATTTAGCTTTGATCCCCTCTTAGCCATTAGGCTTCTCTACTGAGGCCACGAGGGTCGAGCAGCCTCTTTGATGGGTCTTCTAAGCTGTTGATTTAAATTTTGCAGGCCCTGTGATGCAGAGAGACTGCTAAATCACTGCTCCCATGACAGGTTTCTGAAAGGCTGGAGGAAGACAGAGTATTGACTAGAAAATTGGAAGAGGTGAGAGAAAACAGGAGGGCAGAACTTCTGGAAGGAAGCATGAAGAGTAATTTTGGGCCAGGTAGATGACAAGAATTTGACAGGGGGAAATGGTTTAAAGAAGAGTATGTGTGTAAATGTGGGGTAGAGGCAGGACAGATGGTTATCCATCAGAAGGACATTTGTCAGAGGGAGCTGAAACCATGGTGACTGGATCCTGAATGCTCAACATCAGGAGTGATATTTAGGGACAGCTTCAAGAGATGTTTATCCAGAAAATCTAGCTGTGTGGTTTGCAGATAGACTCTCTTATTTTTAAACAAAACAACAAACCAAAAACCTAAAAAAAAACCCAAACCCCAAACGCAACACTGAGGCTGTGTACCATTCAAAGCATGTCAAGTGAGCTTGACAGAAAAATGTTTTAATAGCCCGGTGCTCATGTGCTGATTGATTACAGCAACAGATCAAAGATAAGTATTCTGTCAAGAATCATTAATATCTGTCAGCCAGTAGTAGCTATCTAATATCAAAAATTCAAGCTGTTGAAAAGCATTCTATCCTTGCCTTGTTCCTAAGAGCAGTAAATGAATATTCATGGTAGTACACACAACTTACAAACGTTTCTTCACTTCACATACCTTTTAAAAGATGAGCATGCACGTTATTACCACAATTTGTTAAGTGCTAAAATGAGTTCCTGCATTTTTACTTCTTTATAATTTGATAACTTCAATGCCTGTAAATGACATGGAATATATTTACCACAATTGTTTGCCCAACTCCTACTGTTAGTCTCCAGTTACTGTATGAGCTGTAAGATCTTCTTGTTGCCTCCATCAGTGGGAAGAAAGAATTTAAGAAGATCTGGTAGATGCTACTGACGTGATACTGCATGTGGCAGAGGATTACAGAAAGCAAGTTCTTCAGTGCTTAAACAAGGGAAGGACTTGTGATAACTGCAAAAACTCCTCTTCTGGAAGTCCTCTGATGTTCTGAAAGTTATCCCTGATCTGCAAGAAGCATCAGGGAATGCTTCCTTAATGACTCCCTTGGGACGCTGCAGGATTAGGCCAGATCCAGTCTTGTGTCAGCAGAGAGTAGGGATCTGAACTGTCAGGACTTTTCATTTTGGAATCCAAAGATCAGGACTTAAGTTCAGGAGGAGCCATTGTTCTCATATTATGTGTCCTGTATCACAGCGATGAACAGTTTACTCTGAGGTTTGGCTCCTCATGATGTGCTAGGGCTAACTTAAACTGAGATTCTGGCTACTTTTACCAATTGCTACAGCAACCTTATATCCCTGTGGTTCCTAAGACTTTGTTGATGCACACATGTGAAATCACTTAAACCAATCTTAGAAATTACCTTTTTCCTAAGATCTTTTGGGCGTGCTAGGATAGTAGGTGTTCTCCACCTGCTGGGGCTGGCCAAGTAAAGCTTCCCAGAGGATGCGTGCCAGAAAATGCGTTACTCTGTGGAGAGGTGAGAGCAGAGAGGTCTGTGTTTATGGCCAGAGATATCTGCCTCTCCCATTCTAATCAATTACTTCATGGTTAAAAGGCTCCAGGGGTATGGAAATGTTTGGTTCATATCCCTGCTGTTTTTATGGAGACTGGAACAGGTCTAACAGTAAAAACTCTTTTCTTCTCCTTTCTCTCTATCTCAAAATACCTAGTCACCTAAAGGTGAAGGAACTCTATAGCAAAATGGGAGACCTGAGTTCAGGTCTCTGTTCCTGCACTGAGATTTGAAACACAGGCCTGTTGTATCCCAGATGTGCACTGGTTGCAGGGGAGTATAGTTGCAGTCTTCCCTCAATCATTCTTCCCTAAGCAAGGAAAACCTTTGTGTGCCTAACAGCTGGATGAGATTTGTAGCTGCAAGTTCTTCACAGAGGTTTTTCACTACCTTTGAGAGTCCTCTGTACTTTCTGTTGGCCAGCTTCAGCTTATTAGCGTCTGCAAATGCCATTCTTGTGTGCCTCACTGGTTCAGACACTGCACAAGCAGTATAGTTGTCTAAAAAGGTCCCAATGGGCTATTACTACATCATTGCTTCTGACTGTATAAGTTTGTATATGTGCAAATATATTTGCATTTTGTGCTGGCTTGCTAACAAACTCACCAAAGCACAAAACACAGCTACCTGACATCTTTTAGATGTCAGATGATTTCTATGTAATGTTTACTTTAAAAAGAAATTAGGCGATATCTCTTATGCAATAACATCTACCCCTGAATATAATGATGTATCTTTTTGGAAGTTAGGTGTGGAACTCCCAGCTGTATGCGTGCTTACCTTTACTGCTGCTTTTAGTCCTGCTGAGTTCTAATAAACCAAGAGTCAGCCTGGAAGACGAGCATCTTCAAGATTGGAGCCGTAGGAATGGTAACGATTACCCATTTCTGAAAGTTAGGCTATAACCCTCTTCACCACTCCAGAGAAGAGTATTCTTCTCACATGCAGTCATCCATGGTTTCTCATTAAAAACCCAGTCGCCTCGGTTATTTTTTGATAAGCCATATGTGTCTTCACTAACCTGTCATTTCACTCGTTAGTAAAGCAGGCCCCCTAGAGAAGCAACTGTCTATGAGCTTTTCCCATTTCACATTCCTGTACATACTGTATGTACCTATTGATTTTGGTCTGCAAGCACATCTGTGATTAGTGTGTGGGAGGAGCATGACTCAGACCCAGTCATTCCAGTGACAATTATTCTTTAACCACCTCAAATTAGTCTTCATCTGTGAATGTCGTCTTTATCTCAGACCTCACTGGCTTACTCAACATAATTAAAAACTTCAGTATTCTTATTTGTGTTATAAACACCATTAAATATTTGTAACTATCTAATGACACCAGAAGAGAGAAGCTTTTGGACCAGTTTGTCTTTAGGTTTGTTTGGGAAGTGTTTGAAAACCCTGTAGGAAATACAGTCACATAACTTGTTTGTACTTGTTGCACCCAAAAGTAAAAGATGTGCATGTGCAAGATGGGATTGGCAGGTCACTTGATGTCAGCTGAAGAGCATCTTGCAGTCTTTCTGTAGTTATTGAAGTAACACCACTCTGGGAGCCTGGCTTACCAAGATTATTGCATCAGAAGCTTCAGAGCCTGAGCTGCAGGGAAGCAAAACAGTTAGGTACAGCACAGTCCAGTTAAGTGCAATAGCTTTAGGGCCTTAATTTCACAGCAAAGTTGATCTGAACTGAGAATTAATTGTTGTCCTTAACTCAGGTATCCATTCATCCTGTCAGGTGCAGATGTGCTCTTAACTCTAGCTGGCTGGCCTGTCATCTGAAGAGGCTTGACAGCTCCTCAGTGATTAACACAACCTCTCTGTGTAGCCAATGTATAGATCACTGGTTGTTTTGCAGTGTGACCACTTGGAGCAAAGTCAGCTTGAAGGGTGCTAATGAATGTAAGCCAGGTAAGCTACAGAAGACCCAGGCTTCATCTCAATTACACACTTTCTGTGGTTTTGAGGGTTTTGTTTAACTAGTTTTTGGTTTGGGGACATGCAGTTAATCTGGAGAAGTTACTTCTCTCTGGAATCTGTGGGACAAGGGATGTGCAATTTTTACATTAGCTGGCTGGGTGAGGCCAGGACTCTACCACTCACCTCTGGTTCACTTCGCAATGAAACCATAGTACCTTCATCCTACTCTGCTTTTATATTGGGATAATTTATAGGCATTGAAATTTTACCTTCTCTTTTGTTTCCAGAGAAGACAAAGCCTAAAAAAAGACTGTGATGTACTTGCTACATAGACAGCAAAAGCTTTTGTAAGTCAGTGGATGAAAGTTGGTGGTCGAAGAGAGCTGCTTTGTCTCAGTATGTCTCCTAACTGTGTCCTTAAATTTAACCACAAGCATACATGCTCACACCTGTGGATTAGTGTTTAAAGCCTATGTTTAAGTGCATAGCTGAGTTGAGGTTTTAAGCCTAATGAGAAGTGAGATCACTGCAGCCTCAGTGTGAGGCTTGGTCATCTCAGCCTTGGGTCCTTCCTCCTTGTAGTCTTACTGGTGGATNATGCCCTTAAACGGCTCAGTTGTCATTTAAATGGTGATCTGTTCATTAATGCTGGGAAATGAAATGGAAATCCATTTCAATTTTCTAGACAATTTAAATTTTATTGTCCATAAAATTCTACAAAACAGTAAAGAGTGTCCTTTCTTGCAAATTGCAGAGGATTTAATCAGATTTTGCCATTTTAATAATTCTCGTCATGGTAAAACCTGCTAGTGAATACCAAAGCTGGCTGA
>VYZW01038660.1:151690-170700 GCA_013401315.1 Balaeniceps rex | reverse complement strand
CTGGACTGGCTGGAGGAGCCTCAGCCCCAGCCTCTGCAAGCCATCAAAACATGACCATTGAGACTTGCACCAGTCTGCTGTTCTGTCTTGGGCTTTGGCAGGTGGATCTTCTCAAGTCCTGTGTGTTTTCATCTGCTTCTCTCCACACCTGGAAATACTCCCTTTTTTTCTTTCTCATGTTTATTCTTAAACCCATCTTGATGAACCAGCTGGCTTCATAACTATGCTGAATGAAGTCAGAAGGGCTGTGCAGCATTTGGTCTGTGTTTGAGGGCTCTAGCCCTTGCCTCGGGCCTTGCTGTTCTTCTGCCTGAAGAATATAAAGCATAATGCAAGTTTTTATGTATTATTAAACTTACATCTATAAATCACTGACCCACAGTAGCTGTTTATTACATATTCCATCTTCTGCTTTGATGCATTGTTGTTGTCACACTGAGGTGGGTAATGATGACTTGGCTTACTACTCGGTGGTAATGCACTTAAAGCTTGGAAATCTGTCACTGATGGCATTTCAACACAGGCGCTATAAACCAGAGATGAAATTTTAAAGTATTTGCTGTCAAGCTATTTGTCTTAAAATTCTTGTGTCTTCTGTTGTGGTTTCATAAGGGTTTGGATACTACTGAATTGTTTGATGGACAAAGACAAATAGTTGTGTTTCAGGAATTCTGTGTTGCAGGACTCACCATCACAAAAGTAGGTGGTGATCCTCAATTTGTAGTGCTGAAGGCAACCTATAAAATGCTTGTGCTCATCAGGCCTTCCTAATAAAGCACTGATATTGCATGCATTTCTACGGGCCTGGCTTTTCCAGTCTTAAAGCACAGTGGAACACAGGCTGATCATCACAACTTATCATGTATTATATCTATTGTTTTTCTTCTTTTTTACAGCCCTTCTGTATGCAACCATTTTTGGTAATGTGACAACCATATTTCAGCAAATGTATGCTAATACAAACAGATACCATGAAATGCTGAACAGTGTCCGGGACTTCCTAAAGCTCTACCAGGTCCCTAAAGGACTGAGTGAACGTGTGATGGATTACATCGTTTCCACCTGGTCAATGTCCAGAGGAATAGATACTGAAAAGGTAAGTAAATTAAACTGCAAGGAAACAAGTCACATCCTGAAAGTATTTCATTAAAATAAACAGGAGGTACTTTCTTAGTAAAGAAGACAAATATTCTTTAAGTAGTTCCAAGTAGCAGCTTCCCTTAATTTTAAACTTTCAAATACAGTATTTCACCTATTCTGTCATACTGACATACGTTAGTGGTAAAAGTATGTATGTGTTACTGGTGATATGTCATGAAATAGTATAAAAATGAAGGGAATAGCTTGGTTTTCAGTAAACAAAGAAAATAACTAAACAAAAAGTTCCAAGTTCTGAGACAACCTCAGAATTTCTTCAAATGAGATTTTTTTTTTTTTGCAATATTTCTGTTGTGTGAGGTTGCTTGCAGCTCTGTGGGCCTGAATACAAAGTAAAATTTGTTTTGTCTTCATAGAATTTGAACGTAATATTCTGTGTGCAGGTTAAAGATATGAATGAATGCTGGAAGTCATTACTGTAATAATAATGTTTTGTTCGAAATCTGCCTTATGTGAGGCAAATGTTATCATCGTAATTCACTGAATTTACAAGTAAATTCCCATTATGTCTTTTAAAATAATAAATGGCCCTTCACCAGAACAAATGTACAAAAGCAACTACTTGCTGCTTTCATATTAGTTGCCAGCTTTTATGGAGACAGATACTTGTTTTTCTTCTGCTTGTAAAGAGATGTGATTTGTGGGGTGGTTCATTCAGGAAATCATACCAATGCTCCGGTCACCAGCCTTCTGGTTGGCAGCTTAATTTAGTATTCTAAACTGTAGATGATGCAGTTAAAGAGCAAACAATCTCATTTCTGTCTAGCTGCTTAAGCATTGTTATGAAAGAGTAGAACAGATGTGGTCTTGCAGTGGGCTGTCTGGAGACCAATGGGTACACAGGGTACTGTTTGCTTTCCTAAATGGTCTTCAGCACATCTGCCACTTAGATCCCAGACCATGATTCTGGGAAGCACTGTCTGTCATACTAGCTTTCAGAAAGAAATGGTATTTTAGTTCTGGATAGTGCTGATTAGAAGCTGCTCTGCCTGTTGTCTCACAAAATATCTTTGCGTGCAGGGTTATGGGTTTGAGGTAGGTACATTTGGGGAAAGTAGAGAGACAACATCTGAGGATACACAGTGTAATGAATGCTGGTGCTTTCATTCACCCCCCAATACAAGCTCCTCTCATCATTTTAACAAAGCAATGAGAAAAAATTGCTATGTAAAACATCTTTGTTTTAGCTTATCTTCAAAGTTCATTCTTGGCTTCCTCTGATAAGGGGAGAAATGCTTTAAGAATGCCTTTGGAGACAACAGGATAACCGAACCAACCACAACTCACTGTAGCCTTTGAGAATTATCTTAATAAAAAAAATTCTCCACTTACCAGGACGTCAAAGAGCTTAGCATGGTGTTGATTTTAATAACTGGTGTGTTCATAGCTGACCTGCCAGTAGTGATGACTGTAAAACCAAGAAATCAACTTTCATCTGCATAGCAAAAACTAGCAGATATAAGACCGACTAATGGCTGTGCCAATCCATAAACTCTCAGGTCTGAGGTCCGTTGGTTTGATGCCTGTGTATAGCTTCTAGGATGTCATGCAATGAATAAAACATGTATTGCTCCTGTGACCGAACAGTGGTAGTTGAGCTGCTGTGTAATGCAGTGCAGCTTTCTACAGATGAGGCAGATATTTAAAGATGAACTTTGCACAGAATCAATCTTCTCACTATTTTGTAGGCCACAAATTTGTCAGTTCAGTGGTAACTGCAGGCATGCCAAGGAGTGAATAATCAGCTAAAAGCGAAGTCTGTAAGTCTAGAAAATGCCAGGATAACAAAATTTAACCAAGAGCTGCTGAAAGATTCTAAAATTAATCCATGAAGATATTTCTACCTCCCATAAAAATGAAAGTCTTCTGTTGTTGGTCTGTAACTCTCAAATGTCTTTAATCCCTCTTTATTTTTGTGAAATCTGGAGACAACTTCTCTAAATGGAGGATAGAAAATGAGTTAACTTCCTCTTGGACTGGGAAACCAAGGAGTTTTTGGATAAGAGCCTTATTTTAAATATTCTCTTGTATATTCAGGCTTTCTTACTCCTATTTCTATTAAAACAACCCTTTTTGTACATGATATTCAAGTAACTGTGAAGTGTATATGTGTGTAATTCCAGTGCCAAACTTTGGCAAGCACCTGCAAATACAGAATGTTTTTGTTGCCAGAGTAAATTACATAATTACAATGAGAGCTATGGCTGCTGCCTGTGTTCCACGTTAAATGCTGGTCTTGCTGCCCCAACCCTTTCTTGTGAGCCTGGAAGATTGAGAACTGGCAGGTTTGGCTGCTGCTCGCTGTGGGGAAGAGAGACATCATCCATGAGTGCCCTACAATTAAGCACTATAGAAATACATCTCTTTCAGAATTAATATCCGTAATAGCAGGTCTGCTTGGAGGTGGGCCAAAGATGATGATGATGATGATGGTGGTAGGGTGATTTGCCTTTGGAGTAGCAAATGTAATATCCGGAACCAATGCCGTGCACAGAGTTATGAGCTTTGTTCTCTGCTCAGATCTTGCACAGAGCCCCATTGTGAGGTGTAGGCATAACCATAGTGCTTCCTGTGTTACTTTTGTGTTTTCCAGGAGTGTTTGCATTGAAGCAGCCATCTCCTTCCATCCAGGAAAATGTGTGGGAGTAACTCTGAAGCTCACGCAGGGTGCTCCTTAATTGGATAGAATAGTTATTACTGAGAAAAAAAAAATGAGGCAGACTTACACTACTCAATGTAAATATATCATAGAATATATCACAGAATCATTTGGTTGGAAAAGACCTTTAAGTTCATCGAGTCCAGCCGTACCTGTCCACTACTAAACCATGTCCCTAAGCGCCTCGTCAGCCTGTCTTTTAAATACCTCCAGGGATGGTGACTCGACCTCTTCCCTGGGCAGTCTGTTCCAATACTTGACAACCCTTTCCGTGAAGAAGTTTTTCCTCAAATAATACGTCCTGAGATGTACTTCATCACAGACTATCCTCCAAGGATTTTGTCATCTCAAACCCCTGTTCGTGTTATGTATTCCCAGTGTTTTTGCCAAGAACTTTTAATTTGCCCATGCAGTAGTAATTCTGCATTCCTTCTACTCAGCTGTCTGTATTATATTAAAAACCGTCAGAAATGGCCCTGACTGGTACCCACTGTGCTAAGTATCAGTTTGCGTACCCTTAGGAGCACACATCATGAGTTGCTGTGAGGAACATTGCATTTGGAAGATCAAAAGTTGCCCAACACAGTATCATACCTTAAAGTCCCTTCTTGTGTGAGGAAAATACCTGTTACTACCACTGAGGGGTGAATTTGAATACCTGCAAATGTCAATATTATGAGTTAATGAAACTTTTAATAACTTTTTTTTTTCCCCCTGCTAAAGGGATACGAGATTACACTTCACCTCTGTACAATATTTCTCTCACTTGGAACATATAATTTGCACAAGCTTTTCATGGAATCTGCCTATGAAAAGAGTGACCTACCCACTAGAAACAATCCTTCAGGAAGCTTTTCTGCACCACTTTCTGTACTGCTGTGCTCTTAATTTTATTGTCTTAAAAACCTGAGGCCTTATCCTGGTAATTCAATATCCAGCAGAGCATGTTGCTGAGCTGAAAACATTATTTTCTTTCAGGTATTGTGGCTCATGTGTATAAATAATACAAAAATAAATGTACATACTGAGATTAGAAATTTTATGTGAAGAAGGAAAGTAGTTCTTAAACCCTGTGTAGCAAACTAGGGATAATCATGTGGCATATATAAACCATGCACAGGAATTGATTGCCTAATTTCCTTCTCAGGTTTTGCAGATATGCCCTAAGGACATGAGAGCAGATATCTGCGTGCATCTGAACCGCAAAGTTTTCAAGGAGCACCCGGCCTTCAGGCTGGCAAGCGACGGGTGCCTTCGAGCGCTTGCCATGGAATTTCAGACGGTGCACTGTGCTCCAGGAGACCTGATCTACCACGCCGGCGAGAGTGTCGACAGCCTTTGCTTTGTCGTTTCAGGGTCATTGGAAGTAATCCAGGATGATGAAGTTGTTGCTATATTGGGTGAGTTTCACAGCTGATAATATACGTTGTGCAAAAATACAGATGCATAGAGCATTTTTATAGCCTCTTCTACTCAAGCACTTAACTCATTCTTTAAAAAGCTTCAGTCAAGTTAGGTTTGTCACAGCCTGGTGAGGTATATTTTAATGAACTTGTCAGCTGTGTGGTGTTAGATGTTTATTGTCTGGAAAAATCGAAAGAGAGAGGAAAACAAACTTGCTTAATGTCATGCAGGAGCATTGCATAGAGTCATTGATTTGTCCTTCCTGGTCCACATAGGTAAATAGGAAGGGCAATCATCTCATCTCCAGGTTGCTTCAACCCTATTTCTTCTGGTCAATGGAAGCTGTACTTGAGCATTGGGATCCTGGTCATTCTTGGGGTTCTCCCTGTCTTGCCACATCTCTTTTCATTAGAAATTCCATTGAGGACTTCAGAAAACTTTATTTTTAAAGTGCCTGGCTTCCCCGCCTCTCTCCCACCCCCTGATAATAACCCACTTTTGCTGAAAATTTTTCAATTAGCTTTATTTAAGATCTCATGTTGAAATAATATTTATCTCTTTCAAAGTAATATAAAAATTTAGAGCCAATTTGTGTTAACTTGGAATGACAGCTTTAGGTTGGAGGCATTAAAAACAAGCTGATAGTGGTGTGAACAACATTCTGAGGCAAAGCTAGAGAAAAGAGTGTGATAATCCCATAGATGTAGATGAATCATGGGGTGGCTGAAGCATTGAGGAGGTGATACTTATCATTTGATTCTGTCAGACCCTTTTGTGATAAGGTAAATTCTCACGGTAGCTTAATCCAGTACCTGTCACTCACAGCAGCCTGGAAAAAGAGAAGAAACCAGCTTGGTAATCTTACTCTTTCTGAACACATACACCCAACTCTCCTAAGAGGAATGTCTACTGGAAAATGAGGGGGCTAATAAATATGCTGAGTTCAGTTTTTCTCTACTTCTGAACAGGATTGCATATATAGCATAGGGTGAATTTAGTGTCCTGGGGAATCAAGTTTGTAATATTTTGTGCCACACAAGAAACAAAAGCTGAAAAGTAGGGGGATAACTGATTCTCTTTTGTTCTGGAATCACCTGTGCTGTTCAGTGCTATATGATACTAGCAACTTCTGCTTTTCTAAGTTGCACATCAAGAACTTACTACATTTTGCCATGTTGAACTCCCATGAATTAACATGGCAAATGTAGGACAAACTAAAGCCTCTGAGTTTGTGTCACCTTTTATCCCATAATGTCTCCTCCTGTGCCAATCGCATGAAGAAAACCTCAAAACATCTTGCTGCTCTATTTAATCAGTATAGGTAAAAAGCATTGAAATAGGATTTTTTAAAATGTCCTTTAAAGATACAAAATTTCTCCTCATTTTTACCAGTAACTTCCGTCTTTTATCATAATACTCCAGAACTAAACACTCGACCTAAATTCCTTGAGAAATCGGTGTTAAGGAAACCTGAACCCCTAATCTCTGCTGCTGCAGAGTGACAGCTACAGATAAATGAGGCTGATCCCTTGGTATCTGAATGAATAGAAATATTTTGTTATTGCTGTTCTCCTGGGACAGTAACTATTGATCCTCTTCCCTCCACATGTTTATTTTTTTGGAATTCGGAGTCAGTTCTCTGGCTTGCACTAAAGTTGATGAGCTCCATCATTTTCTTTGTGAATATTGTAATCAGAGAGGAAAGTAAAATGAAGTGGGATCTGTTTGTGATTCTGTGAGATTTAATTTTGGATAAATGTTCAATTTTGTGTTTCAGTTTCTGGACTAAGGAATCCCTTTCCTTCCACACATGTGTGTACCTTCCTCCCCCAGGCTGTGAAGCCTTCTGTTGAAGGTTTCTCTATCCTGATAAGAAATGATGTCGTTAACTAGTTTTTCACTATACTAAATCAGTTAGACTTTCTTCTCCTTCAGCATTGCATAATGTAACCACCACATTACCAAAGGATGCTGCAGGAGATGGGTCAGGATTTCTTCCCTAACTTCTTTGTACTCTCAGTTTTCTTATCTGTAGAATAGCAATGATTTTTTTTTTAATTTCATGTTCAGCTAAACTTGTCAAATTCTTGATAAAAGTACACCAGATAAAACAAGGCACTACAAGTAAAAAAAAAAACTTCTACATTGTACAAGAAATGTGATTGTTGCTGATCATTCAGCCAGAACAGCCTATGCCATAGTTTTGTTTGCCAATCACAACTAAGCGTAGCTATGAACATCAGGCATGTAACAGCAAACCACGTGAGCAATTCTGTAGGGTAATTTCAGTTAACAGGTATGTCAGAGAGACCATAGTCTTCTCTCATACATTCTTGAAATACAAATAAAAAATAAGTGCATAAATTATTCAAGGTGAATTATTTGCTCAGCTTTAGCTGTCACTTAATAAAGCAGCCTTTGCAATTTGCAATGTACCCTGTATCTTCCTTACAACAGAGAAATAAATTGCATCTCTAAATTAGTCTGTGTGACTGCTGTACAGCGTTGCATAAACCAAAGGCAAACTACACTTAATCCTTAAAGGATCAAATTCATATGAAACATTTTCAAGTTCTGAAATCATTTAGCCTTGCAGACTAGTATATAAAAGTGTATTGTGTAGCCCTGGAATTTGGAGTGTATTGTGTACACTTGCATAATATCCTTCCAGATCAGTTCTGTGTAATACCCAAGAGACAGGTGTATTCTCAGTTCAGGCTTACGTTCTTATAGCAAAGCACCGACTTTGATTGACTTGGATTAATACGAGTACTGAGTTGGAAGAAATTGCCAGCAGTGAAAAAATGTACATTTTTTTGGTGTCCCCTAAGATTGTCTTCCTCATTAATTTGACTTAGAGGCAAACACAAAAATGAGTAAATTTAAAAAAAATTCTTTGCAATGTTTACAGTAAAAATTTAAAGAAATTGATGCATTCTGTATGAGGTTTGGTTTGTTGGGATGAAAGACATATTTTTTAATTCTATCCAAAATTTCTGCTGAAATAAAGAAATTACTGATGTTCATGCAACACAATCTTTGGATTTGATGTGTCAAAGAAACAAAACAAAAAAGTAGAAAATTACCTTTCAGCCAGGTTATTTATTCATTTGTGATTCATTCTAATACAAATGGATCAGAAAAGGAAGACAGCAAGAAAATCCACTGTATTACTATGGTTTTCTATGTTAACGTGTAAGTATATGCATGGGATTATGTAGAAGTGAAGATTAGCTAGTGGGAAGCTGCTTGGATGAAATACAATTCTGTTTTCTGTAGTTCACTGTTCTTCCATTTACACCGTTGTTATTGCGTAGGGTAAAGTGCTGACGTACGCTCAGCACTTTGTGGAAGATAGAGACAAATCTCACAGTCCCTGCCCTGAAGAGAACTGAGCGAAGCACAGGTCATGCAGGACTTCCATTAAGAGACTGTTTTCAACTTGGCTTTGCTTTTAACTTTTCTAAGCCTTCCCATTTGGGCTGATGCTGCTTTATCCATCTGAGACTGACATATCTCTTTGAACTACTCTTGCTTAAAAACTTACCCATTTATCCAAATGTGGTTAGAGAAAATGGGTTGTTTTGTCACTGTTAAAAACAATCAACCATTTACATGCACTTCATTTGGCAGCCCTAGTTTCCCTGCTTTGGAGCAGAGCTTTCAGGCTGAGCCACTGGCCATCTGAAAACCTGACCTTATTGCAGGTCTTTGAAAAGTTAAAATTTACTCATGCTCAGGAGAGATTTGCTACATTTTAATTTAACGAATATCTTCTTAAAAGATTCCTCCTGAATTAAATGTGTTCCAGGCAGGGACCATAAGGTCTGGCTGCAGCTTGCTTTGAAGTATGCAGGGGAAAGGGGATTGTAGTAGAAGCGTGAAATAAGCCTGCATAGCTAGTTGATGTTTCTTAATTTAGGGAAGCTTGAAGACCTAAACTGTCTTTCAGTGCACTTTTTATATTTTTTTACACTATGAAGGTACACATTTCCTTAGTGCAGCATGAGAATGTAGGTTGTTTGGAACTGCAGTAATCAAGAAGTTAATGTTAGAAGTCCAGCTGAGCAGATGATATGCCATTGCTAGGGCTAGCAGTGTACTTCCCTGGTCCTCCAGCCTTTTAGTATGGACCTTCTTAATCTCTCCTCACCGTGGCTAGAGGAAGTGCTAGTTCTTGTGTTATATCTCCAATTGCATGTGTGCATAGAAAATTTAATGAAAATTATAGAAAATAATGGCATAGTAGCAAAATTAACTTTTCATAAGTATTTTCTGGAAATACACGGAAGGACTGGATAGGAGGCCTTGTTAGAAAAGGATTTATATTGTGTTAATGTGTATGTACAAATATTTGAATGGCCAAGAAATCCATTTTTGATCTTACTAGAAAATAATAAATTCTAAGTTAGATATGACTGACATAATTGTACTCCAAGATTGAACAGAAAATCCCTCTTCCCTAGGAAATCTGAAAGAAGCAAGTGATTCTTGGACCCAGGTTGGTTCCAACTCTTTCTGCTTGAAATTGGGGTAATCTTTGAAATTTAGGAAAACATTCTAGTAAAAGGCTAGAGAGAAAGGAGAAGACTCTTGAAATTAGGGTGAGAGGCTTTTTTTCTAGATAGCAGTGGGGAAAGCAGCGTCTTGGCCTTAAATTTTCGGACTGCTGCAAAAATTTGTCAATTAATGACTCCCAGAGGGCCTGACTGAGCAGCAGATCTTCACTTATGTGAATTGTTCAGAGTTGCTGAAGTGGTCTTGACAATCCGTGCAAGGGGGCCCTGTGTGTATGGATGTTAAGACCGGAGGTTAGTCTTGCAGATTTGATTAGAGACTGGGAGGCTTTAAGCCTTTATTTAGCAATTAAAAAACAAAGCCTTGAAAACCACTGTGGTCTTCAGAGCTGAGCAATGGATGAGAAAAATAACATTTACTAGAAGGTTTAGTTAAAAAGAAAAAACACCCCCCCCCAACAGTTTATCCCAAGAATAAAGCAGTTTATCCCAAGTGTTGCATCCCAGCTGTTCTGCATTTATTATGTTCTTGCTGTCCTTATTTGAGCTAAAAACTTTCAAAAGAATAAACTTTTTCATCGATTTTTGGTTTAGCAAAGAGTATTAGTCACAGAATCATAGAATATCCAGAGCTGGAAGGGACCTGCGAGAATCGTTGAGTTCAACTCCTGACTCCACAAAGGGCAGGTAAAGTGAATGAGATAGGAAGGGAAGTCAAGGCAGTAATTTATTATGGGCAAGGAAAATCATTGCCCTCCACAAGGACATTTTGCTGTTGCTATTCCTTTTGCTGCTATCAAAGATGAAGGGAAATAACAGAATNGGAGCGGGGGGGAGTGTGCAAAGGATGCACATAGATTTACTTTTAAGATCACATGTGAGTTGAGGAAGTGAAAATTGGATGTCACTGAAATAGAGATCTTTTATTGTTATTTACAAAGCTATAACATTGACAAGATTGAGGCTGTGGTTTTAACATGATATTGTAGGAGAGCTTGGTGTGCCATGTTTTGTTTCAGCAGGATATTAAATGCTCCATTTACTTTGTGTAGAGAAATTCCTGCTGATTTAATTTGATCTAATTGCAATCTTAAAGGAATGTTATAAGAATAATTGTTTGTTTTCTTTACAATTGTTTTAGCTTACTCATTTAGCCATAAGCATTTCATTCAGATATAGACACAAGAGGCTTGATTCAGATTTTGGTGGGACAGATTTGCATCCAGATAGGACAGTGCAAACTGCAAGGGCAACTGCACCACAGGGATGGTTTATTTTAGAGGAGGGAAAATAGCAGTGCAGAAGTATTGTCTGTCTTAGAACTTCTCAGTGGAAAAGCATTGCATCTTCCACACAATCATGTGAAGATTACTTCTCAGCAGGCTTGAAGATGTCAGATAAGTTAACTGCGCTGAGCCCAGGCTGCTATATTTAGGCTGTCCCCAGTACCTGAGCTAACTCAGGTTTCCCTGAACTAAACTGCTTTGTGTACAACTCCATTTTCAGAATTTAATTATGTGTTTTGGGACCTGTTGTTATTTAATGCCAAGCCTTTGAAAAAGTTCCTTACTTCTCTACTTCATTTTTCACCTGAGTTTTAAATTTAGGTACACCTGCCTGTGTTAAAAGTGCCAAGCTGCTGTGCTCTTCGGCTTAAGAAGTAGTTGCAGGATTGTGTATGGCATTAGAGTTTTCTTATTATTTTCAAAGACAGCGTCTTTGAAGGTGGCGGGATCAATAGTCCAACTGAAGTGCATCTACATAAACGCACTATTGTGCAGCAGGAAAACTGTGACATAGTTGCCATCGCGGAAACATGGTGGCATGACTCGCACAACTGGAGTGCTGCAATGGATGGCTATAAACTCTTCAGAAGAGATAGACAAGGAAGGAGAGGTGGTGGGGTGGCCCTGTATGTTAGGGAGTGTTTTCATTGTCTACGGCTTAATGATGGTGACAATAGGGTTGAGTGTTTATGGGTAAGAATCAGGGGGAAGGCCGAGAAGGCAGGTATCATGGTGGGAGTCTGTTATAGACCACCCAGCCAGGATGAGGAGGCAGATGAAATATTCTGTAAGCAGCTGGGAGAAGTCTTACAATCGCTAGCCCATGTTCTCATTGGGGACTTCAACTTACTAGATGTCTGCTGGAAATACAATACAGCAGAGAGGAAACAGTGTAGGAAGTTCCTGGAGTGTGTGGAAGACAACTTCCTGACACAGCTGGTGAGAGAGCCAACTAAGGGAAGGTGCCCCGCTGGACCTGTTGTTTGTGAACAAAGAAGGGCTTGCGGGTGATGTGAGGGTTGGAGGCCGTCTTGGGCGTAGTGATCACAAAATGACAGTTTTCAATTCTTAGAGAAGTAAGGAGGGGGTCAGCAGAACGGCTGCCTTGGACTTCCGGAGGGCAGACTGTTTAGGAGACTGGCTGACAGAGTCCTTTGGGAGGCAGCCCTGAAGGGCAAAGGACCCCCTGGAAAGCTGGACATTTTTCAAGAAGGAAATCTTAAAGGTGCAGGAGCAGGCCATCCCCATGTACTGAAAGACAAGCCGGCAGGGAAGAAGACCGGCCTGGCTGAACAGAGAGCTTTGGCTGGAACTCAGGGGGAAAAAAAAGAGTTTATGACCTTTGGAAGAAAGGGCAGGCAACTTGGGAGGACTACAAGGATGTCATGAGGTTATGCAGGGAGAAAATTAGAAGGGCCGAAGCCCAGCTAGAACTTAATCTGGCTACTGCCGTAAAAGACAATAAAAATGTTTCTATAAATACATTAGCTATAAAAGGAAGGCTAAGGAGAATCTCCATCCTTTATTGGATGCGGGGGGAAACACAGTGACAAAGGATGAGGAAAAGGCTGAGGCACTTAATGCCTTCTTTGCCTCAGTCCTTAATAGTAAGACCAGTTGTTCTCCAGGTACCCAGCACCCTAAGCTGGAAGACGGGGACGGGGAGCAGAATGAAGCCCCCATAATCCAAGGGGAAATGGTTAGCGACCTGCTACACCACTTAGACACACACAGGTCTATGGGGCCAGATGTGATCAACCCAAGAGTACTGAGGGAGCTGGTGGAAGTGCTCACCAAACCACTTTCAATCCTTTATCAGCAGTCCTGGCTAAACGGGGGGATCCAGTTGACTGGAAGTTAGCAACTGTGATGCCCATCTACAAGAATGGCCAGAAGGAGGATCCAGGGAACTACAGGCCTGTCAGCCTGACCTCGGTGCAGGGGAAGGTTATGGAGCAGATCATCTTGAATGCCATCGCATGGCATGTACAGGACAACCAGGTGATGAGGCCTAGTCAGCATGGGTTTATGAAGGGCAGGTCCTGCTTGACTAACCTGATCTCCTTCTATGACAAGGTGACCCACTTAGTGGACGAGGAAAAGGCTCGTTGGATGTTGTCTACCTAGACTTTAGTAAAGCCTTTGACACCATTTCCCACAGCATTCTCCTGGAGAAACTGGCTGCTTATGGCTTGGACGGGTGCACGCTTCGCTGGGTAAAAAACTGGCTGGATGGCTGGGCCCAAAGAGTTGTTGTGAGTAGAGTTAAATCCAGTTGGCGTCCAGTCACAAGTGGTGTTTCCCAGGGCTCAGTATTGAGGACAGTTGTGTTTAATATCTTTATCAATGATCTGGATGAGGGGTGTCCTGGTTTCAGCTGGGATAGAGTTAATTTTCTTCCTAGTAGCTGGCATAGTGCTGTGGTTTGGATTCAGTATGAGAATAATGTTGATAACACACTGACGTTTTAGTTGTTGCTAGGTAGTGCTTACCCTAGTCAAGGACTTTTTCAGCTTCCCATGCTCTGGCAGGTGCACAGGAAACTGGGAGGGGGCACAGCCAGGACAGCTGACCCAAACTGACCAAAGGGCTATTCCATACCATATGACGTCATGCTCAGTATATAAACTGGGGGAAGTTGGCTGCAGGGCAGCGATCACTGCTTGGGGACTGGCTGGGCATCGGTCAGCGGGTGGTGAGCAATTGCATTGTGCATCACTTATTTAATTTATTATTATTATTATTTTCCCTTCCTTTTCTGGAAGGAGAAAAGAAGGCTGAGGGGAGACCTTATCACTCTCTACAACTACCTGAAAGGAGGTTGTAGCGAGGTGGGTGTTGGTCTCTTCTCCCAAGTAACAAGCAATAGGACAAGAGGAAATGGCCTCAAGTTGCACCAGGGGGAGGTTTAGACTGGCTGTTAGGAAAAATTTCTTCAACGAAAGGATTGTCAAGCACTGGAACAGGCTGCCCAGGGAAGTGGTTGAGTCACCATCCCTGGGAGGTATTTAAAAGACGGGTAGATGTGGCCCTTAGGGACATGGTTTAGTGGTGGACTTGGTAGTGTCAGGTTTACGGTTGGACTTGATGATCTTAAAGGTCTTTTCCAACCTAAACAATTCTGTGATTCTATGATTCCATGATCTAACGTCACAGCATTGTTTGTGCTATTTAATAAGACTGTAATGTGACCAGCAGTGCTTTGAAAAAGGAATGATTGAAATTAAAATCCAACTTTATGTTCAGTAGTCCTATTGTGCTTTTTCTATTTATAGTTTAAAGCTTTCTTTTTTTTCAGGTTGACATATATAGGCAGATCGGACAAGTTGCATGTTTCTGTGAAGTGATTCAGTGAACATCAACTGAAGGAGCAATTTTAAAAGTCTGATTTCCTCAATGTGTGTCCAAGCACACTATTAGCAAAAGAATTAAAGTGGAGATCAAGCTAAACTTTTTAAAAGACATTGGCATAAAGAAGTTTATGTTAATACAAAAATTTAGTTTCACAATGGATGTAGGAGCAGCACTAAAACTTTTATTGAGAAATATAGGTTTATTCCAAATGGTGTATTTGGACAGAGAGTATTGCTTATTCCTGTGCTTCAGATATCTAGAAAATATAGTGTGAGTTGACATCAGGAGTTGCCTATTTTGAGACTTCAGTCAGATGTTACTTGTTCTATGTCTAACTCCTGGTAGAGCATTAAAAGTAGGAATCACCAAAGCCCCTGTCCACTGATATCTGTAGATGGTCTAAGACTGTGCAGGGTGTTGGAGAAACAGATTTTTGAAACACTTGATGAATGACTTGCTGGAATAACTAGGGAAGAGGGCGATTCCCTGTGAATAGAGGCCTCAGTCATGAACTTCTTGGCACTTCAAATTAGTTGATTTTTTTTTTTTCCTACGGTTTCATGTTTTATTGTTGCAGATTTATGCAACTTTGCATAATGTGCTCTTAAGTAGTCTGACACCACCACATGTGGAAGAAGTCCCCTTTGGAAGATGGTAATGTCTGGCAGGTTGCTGGCAACAGTGATCCATGATGCACTGGCAGCTGAAACTGGGATGTGATAGAGATGAGTTTCTCTGTTCCAGCATGTTCCTTGATAACTCAGGCTGTGTTAGGGAGGCTTGCCCATCACATTTGTCTGTATACTCCAAACAGAGATGTGAAAAGGCAGAAATTGTAATTTAACAAAGAAATAGAAACTGGGTTTCTATAAAGGGCCCTGATTTCTGGCAGGTGAACCACTGAATTAATTTTCATTTTTGTTTTGGGTAGGGTTTTGTTTCTGTCTCAGATTTTTGGAGGAAGAAGAATAATTTTTTTCACTGAAAAGCCAGATTAAAAAAAAAAATCAAAAAAAAAAAATCTTCATGGAACACTTATTTTTCTTGGTTTTCTCCAAGTTTCAAATTAAAACTTTTTTCAGAGGTATGTTTCTGAAACATTGTTAAATTTATCCTCAAGGAGTTGCTAGAAATATTAAATAAAATGAAGTATACTATAGCTATGAACTTTGTGAGGTTTTCAAAATATATAAATATTTCAGAAGGCAAAATCTACTATTTTAAACTCTTTGAATGCTTTTGTCTGAAACAAAAATCAAATTTTGGGTCTTTAATGTAAGCTTCAAGCAATGGCTATAACGTAAAGCCAGTTTCAAAGTCATTGAGGAGTAACTCTGAGGATACTGCAATGTGAGCCTCTCGCACAGGTTTTTTGATCAGAGAACTAGCACTGTCCATGCAATGACAGCACAGTTGGAGTTGTGTTTTTTCCTATTATTTAACCAATGCAAATAAATTCAAATACATTTGTGACTCTAGTTATCTGAGCTGGCAACTTCCTTGTCTTTTGAGTTTGTACAAACTGGCCACATATTTATAACATTTTTTACAGGAACCATTAAAAAGCAAATAAGGATAAACGATTCAGATTCTGGTGAAGCCTCCTAGCTTTTTGTGAATAAGGCTGGTAGGGCCCAGTTGACATTTTAAGTGTCATCTTCTGATCACAGTAAGTCAAGTTGTGAAATATAATCCATGCTCTATTCAGAGACAAGTAAACACATTAATTATAATAATAATAGAAATCTTAGCTGTAACTAATTCATGTTGTTGCTACTCATCCCATGCTCTAAAATAAATGTTTTTATTTTGTCTGTACAGTAATGTGCTTCAATAGAGAAAATTGATGCAGTTGTATAGTAAACTGCAAAATGTTGCCAAGCTGTGTTTCAAAACATGAACAGATACACTGTGTTTCTATTTGTGCACCAGGCAAATCACTGAAAGCGCAACTTCAGTTTATTATCACTCTAACACTTCTTTTGGTTTCTGTGGCTTTTTTTCCTTAAGGTCTTATTAGAGAAAAAGAGTGATTAAAACCCCTGGTTAATGAAAAATAGTATATTCTCTGCAGTGCGGTTGGTCATTCACTTCTCATGATGTGTCTCAGTTTGCACTTGAGAAATGTTAAGAAAATCCAAAGCAGCAAATCACTTCCACGCACCATCTCCTGCCAGCTGTACTGTGTTGGAGGGCCAAACTACAGGCTATTCAGTGCCTGTCAAGTTGTGCAGTTTATCTGTGGGATGGATACTGAATACTCTACGTTGATGCCAAATGGTAGCTCTGTTTTTTCTAGCTGGCAGATATCCGTTGCCTTAAAACAATGCACCAAGAGGAAAAAGTATTTTTGCTCTGGCGTGTCTACTTTCCTTGATTCTTTCTTCTCTCTGTAAAATGGGAAAATATAAATTGCACGCCTTACTCAGATAAGGAGGAGATGAGGGAAGAGAGGAAAGGGAAAGATTTTCAGTTGAAGCCAAATAGACACGTGGTGATCACAGAGGGGGTTTGACCCGAGTCTCACATCACTGGCTTTCAATACTAGGGGTAAATACACTGTCCTTAGTGGAATTATGCTTGAATACAATTGGTAGGACCCTGTGACATAACTAACTTCAGATCCTCTGGTTGTCTTCAAATCTGTTCAGGAGGGGGCAAAAAAAAAGAAAAAAAAAATCAGGCCAAGGTTTTTGTTTGTTTTTAAATTTCAGCAGCTTTTTAACTCAGCAGTCACTAGAATAGAGACCGACACACAGAGAATCTGTGTTTGCCTTTACAGCAGTTGGTGTGTCCCACTGCTTGGAGGTGGAGAACAAATCCTGAAGGTGCAGGCTAGTGTGGGTGCTTCGGGGAGCTGTGCTGGGAAAGTCATTGCACAGGTGTGGCTGCTGCTGTGGATCAGCATCACAGATAACAGTATTTGCTAACACCTGATTTCCAAGATATGCTTAGTGCTGCATTGCTGCTGAGGTACCGTCAAGCAGTGTTTGGTCATTCCAGCTTATCTTTGGGCCTGCTGAGACTGTGTCAGATCACAATTCTTCTATAGTTCAAACATGCAGATGAAGGCAGATCTGGAAGGGACCTGAGCTAGATTCTGGTGTTGGCTACTGTAACAACTATTACTATTGATTTGAGAATGATTCTAACATGAATGTTTTGTCTGATGTACTGAAAATCCGTGGATTCCTGTGAATCCCATCAAAGTCCATACTGACTTGGAAGACCTTCAGCATGTGAATCCATGGCCTAATCTTCTCACCCAGCTGCTATCACACCAAAACTGCACCATGACTCCCAGAAACCCAGAACCCAAAAGTGAACTAAGTAGGTTATCCGTCAAAATATTCCACAGAGTGTCATATTTTTTCAGAGTAGAGTGGAATATCTTCTGTCTGAGAGCTCTTCAATACTTCCTGTTTGTAGGAGTGAAAAAACTTAAGGGTTGTTCTGGTAGGCACATCAAGGCAATACAGCTGTAATATGCGAGCGTGGTTCTTTTCTTGAACAGAATCAGCAAAACACTTGGCTAAGTTGGAATAATCAGATCTTCATTACTGGTGCTGCTTTCAGGAGACAGTGGATGTGGCTTGACCTTTTGCCTGACTCAGGCTGAATTTACAGTGATAACAAGAGAAATCCTCTTTTCACTTATAAGATGAATAGCAAATTTGATATGGAGAAAAGATAGGGAGAGAATAAATATGGAATCAGAGGGTGCTGGTTTTATGAAATAATTCTTCAGTGTTTAAATATATCAGGGTTTGGGGACTTGTTACTATAATTAAGGCAAACAAACAAACATAAAAGGCAGAAAACTATTTGGCTTTCCAGTGCATACTGAGCTGACAGTGGAAAAGGTCCTCAGCCCACAAATCCAGCAGGGAATATAAATGATTGATGATGAAAGCTTAGATCATCCACTTTAAGTGTGATTGACAGATAGTGTTCCTGGCAAATGTCTGGAATTCAGCAAGCTGGGAAGGAGAAATGCAAAGTACTGACAAACAAATGGCCATCTGCATTTCCCTAGCTTTTTAATCTTTCTTCAGAGGTAAGGTGAAATATATAACACCTGGAGTTATATGTAAAAAGAGGCTTTTGACTCAGGTTCTCTAATGCAGCCATTAGACTTTGCCAACCACCTTCTGACATGCTTAGAAGTCTCACCTTACTCTTCTTGCTTTCCAGTTACAGATGTTTTTGATAAAACACCCACTTAATCTGCCCTCTTTTTTTTTTTTTCCCCTTTCCTTTTTCCCGAGTGAATGATCTTACTTTATGGAGAACATATAAACGAAGGGAGATGGTATGCAGTTCCTTATTATGTATAAGAGGACAATTGTTCTAATCCAGTGCAGATACTCCTGGGTGGAATTTTAATTCCTGCTTGCTATAAAGACTTCCTACTGCTCCTTTTTTTCCCCATTTTTCTGTGAATGTCAAACACCAGTTTTTTTAGAATCTAGCAATCTAGATTGATACTTTTGGTATGCATCATTTAGAAAATGCACTTGACAGAAGCAAAGCAGTGTGATGCTTGCACGTGTGCCTTGCTTTGGAAATTGAACTGTAATGCAGGATTGATTTTCAACTAGATCACTGGCTGTTAACTTGATGAACTTCAAG
>VYZW01038660.1:118158-151242 GCA_013401315.1 Balaeniceps rex | reverse complement strand
AGGCAAAGCAGCACCATGCTGTTTGTACTTGCATTGTATTTATTATTCTTTATGTTACTGTGGGGCAGTAAAATAATTATTGGCATTTTAAGGTAGGGAAACTTGTCTGGAGATGTTAAGAAATACACTTAGAAACGAGCTAGAATTCCTTTCCCTTATGCTTGGACTACCAGCTCTAACTGTTGCTCATCAGTGATGGCACATTTCAATACTTGACAGATTCCAGAGCGTTAATTAAAACAGTTGTTTAGCTAATTGCCTGGAAGATTGCGAGTAAAAGCATATTTATTCCAAAGGCAAACAATCCATTTTTACCCAGTGAAGCATATCAGTTTTTATGGTGCATAAAAATTGTTTCACTTCAATTTTGAATATATTGTGTGTTTGTCTGTCTAAAAGCCTTGTAGATGATGATCTATTTTAAGTGCATGGAAGCTTTTTTCTTAGGCCATTTTTAATGTATCTACTGAAAAAGCATATGTTTAAATAATTGAAAATGTGAAAAGTCATTGCCTTTAAAATGAGAGGTTGCTTACTCCACCGGGCTATTGGACTACCACCATGCAGCCTTTGTAGTATTTCTGCATGTTGTCACTGTCCTACGTAAAGAGACTAGAGGTGGAAGAAAGGGTATCATTATGGTGCCTTTGCCTAACTTTGTGGGGAAAAATCTGCTTATGGAACAGGTGGTTTCAGTGTATATATGCATTTAAAATGGAAATATAGTCTATGCTCCTCCAAACTGTTCAGGGACTAAACTGGTCCCTGGCAGGTGGACTGCACAGGGCTTTAGTGTAAGACTGGGAGCACATTAGTGTGAACCACAGCTTATCGCACTACAGTGTAGCTTACCATCAGGCTGATAGCTTGTCCTCAAAGAGAAAACACTTATCATCTAATGGAAGAGATTACGTAATGGTGGAAGTACAGCTCAAGGGCTAAGATGGGAGTTCTGGGTTTAATTTAGAAGTTTTCTTGACCTGTTTACTCATGATAGTTCTCTTGACTTTCATATAGACTTTCATACATGACTATTTATTTAGGGAATGAAATCTAAAAGGGCCTGGGTGAAGTCAATAAGCTAATATATATTTTGATGCTTTGGCTTTAAGAATTGCTATGGGCAAAGTATTACTTATAAGATAAGGGACCATCTGGTCCATCCTTACCACAACTTGATAGACATTGTGAATGTATTTCTTTGTTGTTTGTCTTAAAAGTGATGTGCAGTAGTGATATAACATGGCGGAGGTTTAAGAGGAAAATACCATTCCAAACAAGAGCAGTGTAGTTTTTCATTGTCAAGGTAACAACTGAATATTCTTATCTTGTTAGCATTGTATGTCAGAAAACAGAAAAAAAAAGACCATTACTCTGTAGAGGAGCTTGTAACATTTTCCTAAGCACTACCTTTTGTGCTGAGCCTGACATGGGGTATAACCAGTGAAATCCTTACTGGGGGCTGCTCCTCAGGCAGGTTTTGGTATATTTGCCCTGCGTTGTCATGCCCAGACTGGTGCAAATGCCCTCATTGCAGTAGTCCTCAGTAGGGATTTTGCTGGCTGCCCCAAGCTCATAGAGACAGGCACATGGGAAGGTTGTAAGGAAATGGCGATGTTTTCTTTCTTCCGGTGTGTAACAGCTAAATATTCTTGCCATGTCAGTATTATCTTGGTGATAACTAACCTGTACTCTTCTTGTTTTGGACTATGTTGTTACCTTAAACCTCTGCTATATTATATGCGGGCACACATGCACAACTACTGAAAGATTTTGTTGAGACTCTTACCAGCTGCAAAGCATTAGAGCCACCAGAGTTGAGAGATCTACTCTTTTATACTGTTGTAAAGACAGACTTCTCTGGCGAAGATCTAGCGAACCAGGGCAAACTTACTTTAATACTGATGTATAGTACTGTTTTGTTACAGCCTGTAACTGCACTGACTTATTATACAAGATGGTTTTATTGACACAATAGTGGGTAATTGTTAGCCAGATTAAGAAAACTCAGCAACATAGATGTAAGAAACAAATCCTTTGTGTGCCAGTTAGAAGAAGAAAGGGAAAAAGTATTTCCTCTTAATTAATCTCTTTGAAAGGGATCAGAAGAGAAAATGAACCAAGAATGAATGCTTTTCTTAATTTTTAGAGGAAAACCTTTACTGATATTTAAAGGGGACTTGTCACATGAAACACTTTTTGATTGTGGTTTATTCTTATGAAACTTTGCTGGGCTGTTGTAATTAACAAAAAGATAGCAGGAAAGGTTATCAGTGAAATATTTCAAAGATTTTTTTTTTTCCAGACAGAATTTTTTTTTGACCACATAAAATAGAAGAACCTTGACTGCATAAATGAGATGTATGTTCTTTTATATTTTTGGTGGAAATAGTACCATTATTGAAAGCAATGCTGCTGCTTTTCTCTAGGCAAAGGAGACGTTTTTGGTGATGTGTTCTGGAAGGAGTCTACCCTTGCCCAGTCCTGTGCTAATGTAAGGGCTTTGACTTACTGTGATCTTCATGTGATTAAGAGAGATGCCTTGCAGAAAGTACTGGAGTTCTACACAGCCTTTTCACACTCCTTCTCCAGAAATCTGATTTTGACCTACAACTTGAGAAAAAGGGTAAGTAGCTTTGATTTTAACATACACCATGTACATGATCACTTTTAAGGACTGTCTGTATGAAAAAGATGAATTGCTTGAATTCTGGCATTCTTCGTAGTCTCTCTTATAAGAAAGTTTTTCAGAGCTTGCCTAAGAGACACTGCTAGCATGTAGAGTCAAAAGGCCATAATTATTTATTCCAGTGCTAGTTTTATAGGGAGCTGGACCGTGTATATGTGAAAGTATTTTACATTTCTATGAAGTGGACAGATTCCATCGTATTTGCGAACTATCATGCACTTGTGATAAACAGCGTTCACTAATTCCTGCAATTTTAGTTTGTAAAGCAGCTAAAAAGATGTTAGAGGTGTTGCCTGAAGTAACAAGGGAAGTGGAAGGAAAGGTATGAAATCTAATATATGGAACAAAAGTCAGCAACGCTAATGGAAAAGTAATATGAACATGACTGATTCTATCAAGAGTTGTTTCTTTTAGTATCAATCACATTTTGGAATTACTTTGCTTATCTATAATGTTTCCATTTTCTTATCCTTGATTTTTTGGCTCTTTTAATTTCTTCCTGCGTGCCAGTTCAAGTTATTTTGTCAAATACGAATCATCATAACCTAACATCCCATTTTAAATTCTCTGTGTAATCTTCAGTGAACCACCTCTGTAGAAATTTATTAAAACTGTAGTAGGTATAATTCAGTTGGTATGATTTTATGATGCAATGTAGAAGACAATAATATTACATTGAAAATAAATACATTGGAGCACCTATACTTGCTTTAAAATATTATGATATAAAGATACTTGAGATCAGCTAAAGAAATATGTGTGATAGGAGATTTTTTTGTTCCTAAAAGCAGTTCTCCATGGTAACTTTCAGGTGCCAAGTAAGTCCTAGATAATTACACCTGAAAAAATAGAAACCTTTTCATCTTTGAAGTCTGTTTTGTAAAATTAGACTTTAAGCCTANTTTTTTGGTACTTAGAGTTGGCATACTGAAATTAAAATAGTGTGATGATGTTTTTTATCTGCATATGTTATCAATATCAAAGAATTCAGGTTTTCAGTATTGGGCAAAGAACAATGTGCTATTCACACTTTGGTCAACTAAATCAAAGCTCTGGTAGAAAATTAATGTAATTAAAAAATACGAAGCAAATTTATACTTGAGGATTTCCTCAGAGGACTTTTTTTTCAAATGACATTGAGTTCCTGCAGGATGAGGAGGAGATAAAGAGCTGCAAGAAGATTAAGAGAGATGTCCTCTTAAAAACTAAGTTTAAAATCCAGCTACTTACCTGGTGTTAATTAATGTAAGAAATAAAAGAAATGAAAGAATTTGGTATTGAGATCACCTAAAGCATCAGTATCACTGACTGGCATATTTTAAAATTACACTGTGGGCAATGTGGTAAAATGGTCTAAGAATATGTAACTACCTTTTTTTTTTTTAACATCAGTAGAAATAACAGAATTTGAGGCATAGAAGGACCAACTCTCTTAAAGCTCACAGAACGCTAGCAGAGTTGCATCATTTTGTACCTGCTCTGAGCCAAAAGTCCCAGTTTAGAATCAAATGCCTACTCCAGAAGTGACACTCTTTCCCTCCATGTTTATCAGTGTAGCTTTTCCCAGCCCAGGTTACAAAACACTTTTTAACCACAGTATCATAATTCCTGTGCTGTCAATTTTCTACACAAAATGTTCCTAATAAAAAGGTACATTTTATGATAGCAATTTCCATCCAGTTATTCAAATAATTGGATTTTAATTGAGTTGCAGTCAGCAGAAAGGTGGTGTTGATTGATAATGGAAGTGAGAGTTTGATGGTTCTAGGTTAACAGACTGTAATTTTATTTATTTTATTGAAAGAAGGCTGATTGCAATCAGAATGCAAATGTTAAATAATGTAAATAATATATGCTTTTGGAAGTGCATAGAAGGTATGCTGCTTTAGAGATTGGAGAAAATGCACATTAAAAGGCAACTTTTTAGAGTTTAGAATTTAATCTGGTTTAAATATCTGTGAATCTTTTATAGAAATAGCTCTTCAGCCTGTCGCTTCTAACACTTCTCCTGGTCTATTTCTGCAAATGGAATTTTATAGAATTCAGATGAACCGATGCCTTCTGTGAGTTATGTTTGTGATGCATTGCATATCCTTTGGAATATAAATACCAGAATTACACTTTTCATTTCAATAAACAGTTTCATCTCTGGTTCCAAAAGTGTTCAACTAGTTGAAGTGTAGATACTGTATATTCATCCCAAATATATTCAGACAGATTCCAAATACATGAAAAAGCAGCTTTGGGGATGTTTTTGCCTGAAGGATCTCATGGATATATTTTTAGACTTGGTTATTCCTCTGAGGTGTCCCCATCTCCAGGGTTCATATGCCTTCACTTGGCCATCGTACTGAGTCTCACTGCATAGTGCAAGGTGCTTTCTAGCCAAGTTTTGCCCAGCTTAAGTGAGCTTTAGCATTGGTCCACTCTTTAACCATGTTCACATATTCCTTGGCTGCTGGGTCTCCTCCAGTGACTTGTCCCCTCGTGGAGATGGGACTCCCTGTCCCAGACCCTTCGGTGCCAGTGAGCAGTGCTGACCTTACAGATGTCCCCCATACTTACTGGGGTCTGGATCCACTTGCTAATGACTGTGACAAATAAGCAGACATGCAGGCGCATTGTAAGGTACCAAAACCAATTGGTCTTGACCTTAGCTAGCTCTAGAGCTGGATTTAGGCAAAGTAAAAAGCATCTTCCCTCCATTCCTTGTGCTGCTTTTCCTACTGGTCTTGAACGTGCTTTGAGCTGAGCTGGGAGGGCAGGACGCTTCTGTCTGTGTGTCCCCTTTATGCCCTCCCTCGAACAGGGCCACAGTTATGAATTGTTACTGCCTGTGACGTCTGAGGACTTTGTGGCCAAGGGAGACGCTTCCAGTGCTCTGGCCCTGGCATGCCATGGCTGTCCGTGTCTGTGCTGTGAAAACAGTTTCCTTTCACTTGCTTTCTCGACAAACACCGGTGAAATATCCTCTTTTCTAAAACTGTCAGCTCACTGTCAGGTGACTCCCCAAGCAGTTTCCTCAAGTGACTAAAACCCCTCCTGAAGTTATTAGCTGTCTAGTTACCTCTGGCTGGAGCTCAGGCTTAGAAAACGTTTTACTTTTCCTAAAAGGGAAGAGAAAGGAGACCTTTAATTAACTCTTTCTGCTGCCAGTCATTGACCTTTTCATCTAACTGGAAGCAGGGGGGAGAATCAGCTGCTGCATCTCTCTCTCTCCAGCATCTTAAGAAACTGGAACTGCAGTCTGTGGCTGCAGGTGGCTGTATGTCAGACTCAAGGGCTTTGCAGCTGAAAGGAAGCTGACAGGATTTCTCAGAGCACTTCCTGCTGTAACAATGTTGTGAAATTAAAGCAGGTTAACTTGATGTTTCTGTACGTTTTTGGAATCTCATAGGGGAACCAGAGCGTAGACACTGGGGGTATGGGATGGTCAAGGGACAAATTCACCCTTACGGTGGGTGTGCTAGACGAAAAAGAAATACTGCAGGTTTGGAGGGCAGCAGGATTCACAGGCTGGATGAAGGTCTATTTTTCCCCAACAAATATTTAAACACTTCTGGGTTTCCAGCCTGGACTTCATAGCTCCGGGTTAGTAGAAGCATAAGAAGAGAGAAGCTTGCATGGTAGCTACTTGTCGTTGTCTTTTGCTTGTGATGAGGTGCAAGTTTGCTGGCACCCTTTTTTAGGAATGTGCAAGGCCTTTGGCAGCACTTGCAAGCATTCCAGTTTTGGCAGTTGCTTCTTTCTGTGTGTATGAGCTTTGTGACCAATATTAATTTACGCTGGGTTGTACCACAGTGTATTTGCTCAGTTCATTCTGCTGCAGCCATATATGATGTTATAGCTCAAATGATCGCACACGCTACATAAAAGAGAGAATTCTTATACATAATTTATTAAGCTGAGATTTCTCTAGTAAGCCATTTTGGTCTGGATAGAGATTAAATGACTAATTCTGAATGCTTTGGAGTATCATGACAGAAAGCACAAGTAGCTTTTCCAGAAGCTGAAATTTGTCTCCTGGAATAAAAAAAGGAATGCAGTAGCATGTAGATATATTATTTGGGATTTTGTAAGACTGAAAGAAATGGCACTCTGCATTTTTACAAAGCAAATATGATTTAGTGATTTAAACCCAAAGCTCCTAGTCAGAACATGTTTCTTGAGAGAGCAGTGATTGCAACATAGTCTGTCGCCCTGCTGGTGTAAGATTGTGTGCTTTTGTACATGTAGTGGTGTGCTTACTCTATGCCATTCCAACTGTGCCAGTGGACAGGGCTCCCACCACCTCTTTCTAAAAGCAATTTTAACATATAATTGTTCTTTCCTCTTCAGCATTAGCTTCACCTTTCTTCTTTTTATACTGTAAGATCTAACTAGAGAGAGAACCTGTCTCAGATCAAACATTTCAGCTAGGAGTGCTTCAAGCCTTGATTTTAAATCTGGGAGGGCTTGGCCGCAGGTTGTTTTCAGAGAGGCAATCCACGGCCTTGTATTCTGCCTTTCCACGTGGCAAGTTTTCTAATTCTTTTTCATGATACAGGTTCAAAATGGTATCCCAGAATTCTTTCTGATATGGAAGGCTGAATTGCTGGAAGATTTTAACAAAGCTTCCTTAAAATGAGAAGTGTGAAAGGTTTTAATTTTAGAATATTGGCCCATTTGATGATGGATTTCAGAATGGTCAGTCTGTCAGCCTGCTTCTTTCTCCTGTGTTTGTATTCACCAAAACAATCCCACAAGTCCTGTGGGAAGAGGGGTTTGATGCTTGACTGGCATGCATCTTACAGCACTGAAAACCCAGGACACTGGACATGACTGAGACATCTGGATGGGTCTGTGGCTTGGGACTTATGCCGTATTAGCTGGCCAGGAGGCAAAGTTGTCATTTTCCAAAAAACCTTCCAAATGTAAATAAACACTTAAGTACTCAGCTCTGTTCTTTCCCATGCTGCCTTTTAAAAGCTGTTCAGGTAGTTGAATGTTCTTATATTCCCTGTTTCTCTGTGCCAATCTAAGGAAAAGGTATTTTATTCTGTTTCCTCATTGGTACATTCCATATTGCATTTTTGCATCTTCTCTCTGGCCTTGGACAACTTAACTTTTTTCTGTCTCTAACAGATAACTGTTTATCTAGCTCACAGATTTTTGTGCAAATCGTCTTTATACCCTGGACTGAAAGTGCTTTGAGGCATGTTGCGTGTTGTTAGGTTTGCACGTCTGCTATGGATAATTTGAGTGATGTGACTGTCAATGTGTTGAAACCCCATGCTCTGAGGAGGATGTGCCCTTGGATTTCTTCCTTCTCCTCTCCTGCAGCTTGTTGGACCCCTTCAGATAAAGCCTTAATACCCAGACTTGGAGAGGATTTGACCAACTGTAAGCATTTAACGCTGATATTTCTACAGTGATTGTAAGTGTTCAGCCCAGAGTAACTCCATTACCTTTCAGAGACATCATCTTAAAGTTTAGTTTCCCAAACTTTTAAACTCTAAAGTTATTTCTGTTCTATTTAAATCTATATGGCCTTGAGCCTTAGGGTCCTATGCTTATACCAAGGAAGATCTGGCTACAGACAAATAGTTTGCATAGTGGGGATGTATATGTGCAATAGAAGACATAATTAACTAAGAAGTTCTAAGACAATGTGGTGGGTTGATCTTGGCTGGTTGCCAGGTGCCCACCAAGCTGCTCTATCTCTCCCCCTTCTCAACAGGACAGGGGGAAAAAATAAGGTGAAAAGCTCATGGGTCGACATAAGGACAAGAAGATCACTTACCAATTACCGTGACAGGCAAAACAAACTTGACTTAGGGAAATTAATTTAATTTATTACCAATTAATCAGAGTAGGATAATGATAAATAAGGACAAATCTAAAAACCACCTTCCCCCCCACCCTTCCCTTCTTCCTAGGCTCAAATTCACTCCCAACTCTTCTACCTCCCTGCCCTGAGCAGTGCAGGTAGTTAGGTAATGGGGGTTGCGGTCAGTTCATAACGCTTGGTCTCTGCCGCTCCTTCCTCCTCACACTCTTCCTGTGCTCCAGCGTGGAGTACCTCCCACGGGAGACAGTCCTCCACGAACTTCTCCAACACGGGTCCTTCCCATGGGCAGCAGTTCTTCAAGAACTGCTCCAGCATGGGTCCTTTCCACGGGGTGCAGTCCTTCAGGAACTGACTGCTCTAGTGTCGGTCCCCCGTGGGGCCACAGGTCATGCCAGAAGACCTGCTCCTGCATGGGCTCCCCTCAATGGGCTGCAGGGTGGATATCTGCTCCACTGTGGGCCCCCAGGAGCTGTAGCGCACAACATACATCACCATGGTTTTCACCATGGGCTGCAGGGGAATCTCTGCTCCAGCACTTGGAGTACCTCCTCGCACTCCTCCTTTGGAGAAGACCTTGGTGGTTGCAGAGTTGTTTCTCTCACATATTCTCACTTCTGTGTCTCAGCTGCTGTTGTGCAGTGTTTTTTAACCTTTCTTAAATATATTATCACAGAGGTGCTACTAACATCGCTGATTGGCTCAGCTTTGGCCAGCGGCAGGTCCGTCTTGGAGCCAGCTAGAACTGGCTCTGTCCAACATGGGGACAGCTTCTGGTGCCTTCTCACAAAAGCCACCCCTGCAGCACCCCTGCTACCAAATCCTTGCCACGTAAACCCAGTACAGACAACAAAACTGTTCTGTTGCTTGTATTCAGTATGTGATACATTTTCATGTAAATTTTAGCTGTAACTTAGATTAATCTATGTGGGTAAGTAGCGAAATGGTTCTTTAAAATGCTCTTAAATGACTAATCCCTGCTAAACTGATTTGATGAAATCATCACTTGTTTGAGATGCCCTCTTCTACTATGAATAATGAGCAATTTTTCATGCATTTAGATGCTGTAGTATAATGTCTGTACAATTGTTATAAAGAAATAACTTAGTATACCATACAAAACAAGATGTGTATTTCCCCAAAGGAATATTAAGTTGTTGAAATTATGATAGGTCATTCGCTAGTAAATCCCATTAAAAGTAACCCGCTAATCAATAGGTATTAATAACCATCAATAAAATAAATTGATAGAAGAGCTGGTAAGGGTGAATTTGTAATTACAATTCATCTTAAAATGGAAGAATATGATTCTTTTATGAAGCTGGTACTAAAACCATAACTGCCTTGAAGTATCTTGAGTTATGGAATATTTCGTGTTCTGTGCTGTCATAGATTTATACGTTTTCCCACGTTGGTCACTAAATATGTAACAATAATTTGCGTTCTGATCACTGACTTAGAAATTAAATTTGTACAGACTGAATTTATAAAATCAGAATTTTAGCTATTTCCCAATGTGTTTTCTAAGTATGGAAAACTATGTCAATGTTATGTCAATGAAAGACATTCCAATTATATGTCAGTACTTGGAAGAAAGATGTGGTAAATGAAACAAGTTCTGGTTGTCCTGAAATTGAGGTTAAGCGCTTCATTCATTAATCCAGAAACAGGATTGATATTTTGTTTGTTTTATCACACTTTGAGTAGACCCACTTGAATAGTTTTTGAAAGGGTTTTTTTCTCAATGACCCATAAAATATAAAATTAAAAAATTCTGACCTTTTCAAAATCTGTAGAATGTTCATAAAGTCTTTTCATATATAATAAATCTATTCCAAGTAGATGAAAAACACAGTTAACAAGGTTGATGGTGAATTAAAATAAAATTTGTTTTCAGACTATTTTAATCCTTAAAAAAAAAGGGCACGTTTGGCTTTTGTGAAGCTATTTTCAGATGAGTAATAGAAAGTTAACGTTAAAAAAGGGCTTTCTCTCATTTTTAACATGCACAGCCACCCACACCAGCTTGTTTATCCCAACAGAAGAAAATGCATTACTTCGATTTTTACCCTCCTCCACCCACGTAGACTAAAGCGTAGAAATAATTTTCATATAGATAAAGGTTGCTTAGTGTGAATGAGGATTCCCCAGAATAGGTCCCCTAAGTCTTTTTAAAATAGAAAATTAATTTCCTAGGAACTGGGGAAATTCTAAATGTTGGCCCACCACCAGGGACAGAAGATGATAATCCAAAAGACAGTGAAACTGCTCTTACGCAGTCTAGGAATCTGGTTTTCATTGTGAAAACAGTGAAATTCTCACTAGTATTTTTACAGTAGGAAGGATCAGTCCTTAGTTTAAACTCATATTTTTTTTTACTCTTGTGTTGACTCTAGATAAATAGAAATGTAATACGGATACACAAGGGAGGATGAACAGCAGCCTGTCTGTGTAGTGTGTTATTCTTATTTTCAATATGTCCATGGTGCACTGCCACCTGCTCACAGTTAAGTGTACTGGGATGCCTTAGTCCACTTTTGGACGATGCTGGCAAAGAGGAAGGGGATGTTCCATGGGAATTCAAAGAGTTCCTACCCTTTCTCCAAAGCTTGAAGTATGTTTTCTACTGCTTACCATGACTGAGTGGCCAGAGTTTCAAAATCTCTCTGTATTTCTAATTTAAAAAATAAAAAACATTTTTATTGGTGCTTGTCATCCCTGTGTGTGTATGTGTATATGCATGTATAATGGCTGGCCTATTGCTGAATCTCTCAAGTAATTAAAATATTATGCACTTTTTCTAATATACAAATGCTGCTGCCCAGGCTTCTTTGCCTGTATGCACCATATTCTGTCAGGTATTATAACTGCACTAATTATGTCAATGCCTTGGTAACCTCTGTGCCCTGCTGATTGTATTTTCTGATATACCCTGGTGCTTCATACACTGTGGAGCATTACTGACCAAGCAAAAGACAGAACAGTGACCTAATACCCTTCTGTGTTGGTTTTTTTTTTTCAACTCTTAAAAATGATCTCTGGTGTCTGTGGTCTGGGAAGCAGCTGACTCTAGGATGAACTCTTACTAAAGGGGTGTGATTTCCTGGCATCACAGCTTTGATCTTCCTGTCTTCTCTTAAGGTCACTAAAAGCTGAACTCATAGGACTACAAATCCAAACACTCAGCCCATTCAAGGCACTGCATGAAGGAGAGAGAATGTAGATAGCTGTACAATATGAAAGCTGAGTTACAATGGCAAACCTACATCCTTGAGCAATCAAACTCTATAATCTAAGTGGTCAGGTTGGTCCTTTCTTCAGCTCTCCAATGAAAGCGGAAATAACTGCCCTCTATAAAAAAAGGAATAAAATTCTGGAGGTTACTGCTAATGTTGTGTAGTGACTTTGTGATCTCTGCTCCAGACCAAGCCCTACCTCCAGGTCCTCTGTTTTCTTGCTTAAATGTTGAGACCTTTATTGTAACTGAGCTCCTGGACAGCGAGACAAAGGAGGTCCTTTTCCTCTTTGCGTACCTGAACCGGGTTTCCACACCTCCTCCAAGGACTCTATTTGATATGCACCATGATGGGCATAAAACAAGTAGCTCACCTTAAATGTGACAAATGATGTTAAGATTTTGTGCGAAACAGAGCAGTTTCCCAGCTTGGTTTATGAACGCTGGGAGGTGCCCACAGTATTTGTGTCAAACTGTCCTACGTGTTTAGATAGCTGATGTTTTTCCTGTACCTGTCCATGAGAATCAGCCTTCTGGTTGCCTTTGAACAAGTATCTTGGTGGGGGGATACAGCCAGGAGTGTACCACATTCCTTAGTCTCAAGCCTGCTGCAAGAGAGTCACACAGGTAATGTGGTGTCTGATGTCAACCTGCTTTACAGGCTGCTGCCCATTCCAGTGTGACACTGAAGTGTTTGACTGCTGAACGTGAAGTGGAGTAACTACTAGGTGTGCCCTTGTGAAAGTTTCTGAATTTGAAATCCAGTAAGCTTTACCATCATGGGAATGAACCAATTGCAAACAAAACTTGATAGGGCGCCTTGCCAATAACCTGCTATGACTGTAGCTACCGACTGTTGCCACAGCTAAAGTCAAGTGGGAAGGAGGGCGTTGTGTTGGGCTGTGGCTCAGTATAAGAACTTACTGCAATACTTTGAGAGTAGGATCATGAATCAGCCCCTCTTTATTTGGTATTATGTTTGCAGCAGGCATGTGTGTTTTTCCTCAAACTGTGTATGATTCCTTCCTCAAAAGGAAGTGCATTATCATGTCAAACAGCTGATTGGATTCAGGTTTTCAAACAGAAATGTGATGCCTGACACTGACGTAAAATATTAAAGCCCTATGCAAATGAACATACTAAGTGTTTTTAGAGTAATTTTCCTAAATTAGCAAACTGCAGAGGGGACTTACACTCAGCTCCACTTGAAAACACTGTCAGTATTCTCCTGCTTGCTATCACTTTTTTTTGGTTCCCATTCATTTTCTCTTTCTACCTATTACATTCTAAAATGGGGTGTGAACTTCAGTATCTTGTGTAAGGGCACTTACATATGTACTGAGTTCAGTAATATCTTCCTCAGCTGAAGCAGGAGCATATGATGGTAGGCTACTCTGAGTGTACTCAGTGTCCCAAAATGCTGTCCACATAGGACTTGGAGTGGGAATAGCACTATCCACAAACAACTGTGCAGCTGGACATGAAGTGATCTTAATTAGCCACAGGTCCAAATCCATTGTCTCTCTATGCAGCTGTGAGACTGCATCATGTTTTCACCAGTTTTTATCAGGACCTAAGTCTGCTAAATCCATTTTTAATTAGTACAGCATTATGAATGTGAAAACCTTACACCCAATTAAAGTAATATTTGAGACTTTAATACTATGTGCTTTTGTTACCGTATACTTAGGTGTTTCTTCCTTTTGTCACCATCTTCTGGGGTCTTTTCCAAGTACAGAAAGGAAAACCCTCAACACATGCCTTGTTCCAAGTCTTTGTGACTTTGGCAAACCACATCTACACCAGGTCCCCAGGAACCATGCAGCCAGCTCAACTTGGCCTTTTCTTGCAATTCATCTAAAGGTACTATGCCTTCATCTTAAAATTTCAGAGGATGTGCTTCTACCATCCTGGTCATTTCTCCCATATGCTCTGTAATAAATATACCGCACAACAAAATTATTTTGTGATTCATTTACACAGCTGACATCAGAGAATCCAAGAAAATTTCTGCCAAAATAATTTTGTAACACATTGGATGATTTACTTTGTAAACTGCCATAAGCATTGTCTTTGTTTGAAAATGCAGAATTATGTTCCCCTTTTGGAAATGTTTTTTTCCTTTATTCTTAAAAAAAAACCCCAAAACCCAAACAAAACCCCCACAAAAATCTCAGGACATTACTCTTTAAAAAGAGCTAATAGTATACCCAGGTTGACCAGAATAGATAAATCTGTGTCTCCAATCTTCAAGGTTGATGCCTGTTTTTTGTACAAAATTTGAATAAATCATGTAAATTCCAGCATTCTTTGCACTGTTGCAGAAGTGAGGCATGTTGTAGTCTTCGTCTAAGTAAGGGGATGGGCAATTTGTTAATTGTTTTCCAAGGTTTCACTGTTACTTCACAGTAACAGTAAAGATGTTATTTACGGCCAGTTATTATCTTGATTAACAAAACCAAAATTGCTGTTGACTTCCATCATGTACTTGATCAGATGGTTTAGGCTAGAGATGAAATATGAGGATGCTGTAACCTTTGCTCACATTAAGATACAAAGCAATAGCAGAGGAAGAAAATAGCATTAGCTCTAACAAATGGATATTGGCTTTGCTATTAGAACTTTGGTATAGTCTAGAAACATATCATTAGCCTTTGATTTCCCTTGCCTGCATTTTTCAAATTGCTCAAGCAGCAAGTCTCATAGGAGTAAAAGTTGTATCAGGTAGTTCAGTGGCTTACGTGCTTTCAGTGATTATTCTGTACCCTTTCCGAAAGAGGAGATTTGCATTTAGTCCAATGACAAATTCATTGCAGTAAGTGGAAGAAGTAATAATGAAAAGCTTTTATTTGGGATGTCATTTAGGAACAGTTCTATCCTTTAGCATAAAAGCTTTATGATGTTCTTTGTCAGTAACATTCCAAACTGTAATTTGCTTTTGACAATCAGGACAGTTCGTAAATGACCTTCATCATTCATACCCAAACCATCCTGTAACACAGATGCAGCCATAAGGGAGTTTGAAAAACCTGTGGCATCTGGTTTGTAATATATTTCAGAAATTTATGACAGTTTGTCTAAATTTGTTATTGCTCTGTTATTTTTATGATATCTAGCATATTTGTTAGTGATGTGAAGGCATAACTTCAAAAATACTGAGGGGGTGTTTCTTATTGTGCTCTCTGAAAATCTGTCATTAAATATTGCATATTGCTTGGTTCACCACATTTTCCAGTCAGTAAGATTTTCCAGATCCCATCATTGTCACCACAGAGCTGTTCAGAAAGGCATACTTTGTAGAATTACAAGGCCCCCACCAGATTACCTTTAATAATATTGTCATTTTCTCACGTTAGAAATTCCTTACTGAACAGTTCGAGGTATACAAATGGAGCACTTCATCCAAAGATCTCATGTGGGGTTTTATTTCTTTATTTTTTTTATAAGATATTGAATAATTTCTTATCCTTATGTGAAGGGAAGCTCAAATGTAGAGGATTAAGTGACTTGCTGGATTGTAGAGTGTCTCTCAGTGATGATGAGGACCAGAACCAGGATTTTCTAGCCATATGCTCTACGCAGTGTAGGAGAACTTTGAAGGTCTGCAGCATGTAGCATAGCATGTTGAATTATGTCATGTGTAGTGGAAGAGCAGACTCTAATTTTGTGCTGCAGTCTTGTAAAAGGCCTTTGTGTCTGCTCTCTGTCTGAAAGACATGCCACCCTATGAATAATAAGTATTTAATAGTACATACAAAGTGTGCTAAAGGAAGCAACTGGGTGAGCAAAATCAAGGACAAGGTTGCCACGAAAGACTAGAAAAAGGGTACTTGGAACACAAGCTTGTCCCTCTTTCCCTGTTGAATACTGCATGTACAAAGAGATCCTCTCTATAGATAAGCAAGTTAAACAGAGAAAAAGGCAGGAGAGAAAAGGAGTGGGGTACCTGGTATCTCTCCATGGAGATGGGTGGAAAAAACTGGATGAATGGAGCAGCTGGTGGTGTGTGATCCACAAAGCTATAGGACAGCAGTAGGTGATTGGGGACAGAGGCAGCTCATTCTCTTTCAGTATTTTCCCAGACCAGGTTGATACCTGTGAATATAGAAAAGGACACAATAAAAGCAATAAAGGGCAACTTCAAATTGTCTTATTCACCAACTTCTCCCCTAGCTGGCCACCAAGGAAACCCTTCTGATTACACCATTTGACAGCCTATCTGCCACCCCTTCCTGCCAACAGAAGTTGCAATACAGCAACATCTATGCTCTCTTGGTCCCTGAGGAATATTATTAAAGTAGCCAACAGAAGGAGATGAAAAAGACAGGAGCACCTTCTAGTGACATTACTGCACTTGAGGTGCTTTCTCAGCTATCTGTATGACCTAGTATCCGAGGTTGCTCTAGTACCCAAGTCTAACCCTACCAACACAGTGCCTTCTACAAAGTCTGATGTGAGACCACAGCGGTGCAGGCTGCATCATGTCTTACTACTACCACAAAGCATCCTAGAACCAGGGGTACACAACATGCTTCTTCAAAAGCTGTGTGGCGTTGGATATGGAGCCCACCTCCCTCGCTGGGCAGGTCATGCTGCTGGGCCTGTGCCATCGTGATCATCAAAAGCAATCTTAATTGGTGTTTCCACATGGTAACCCAAATGGTGCATGATTGATCCTGCTGCTCCTGCTCCTCCCATGTGAACATGAGTGACAAAGCTGCTTTAAGGACCAGAAGAGATATAACACTTGCACCCTGCAGCCCTCCCACCTTAGAGGAATGACATGTGATCAAGCTGGAGGCTGCTGCTCCACAGTTGCTGGATGACTGCTGAATATGGGTTTGTCAGACTACCCTACCGTGGGTGTGCTTGGGATCTGCTGAGCCAGTCTCAGCACACCACACTGCCTACCCCTGCCTGAGCATGCTGCCAGGTTTCCCTTGAGATTTGCTCTGCATGTGTGTTTTGCTCTGTTCTGCCAACCAGCAGGTGAGCCCCACACCTTCTGATCAGCCTTTGAAGGTGATCTGGGCCAGCCGTGTCCATTCAGACAGCCGGTACATTTCATGCTCTGTGAGCCATGTCATATTGCTGAGTTGTGAGAGCACTTTCTGAGGAGACAGTGCTGGAGCCAAGAGCCTGAGGAAGGGGGGAGAAGGGGTGTTCTGCCCCATGTGAGCAAACAGGTCTGCTGGGACAAGCACCTAGAGGTCAGTGGTGGTTGGCTTTTCAGGTACAGCCCCTGATAGGCAGATGAGGAAGGCTGACCTCTCAGAGATCTGGATCTCTCCTGATTCTGATTTCTTTCTCCATTCCCCTCACCTTGCCTGAAGAGATGCTGGCAGGTAGCAGGACTCCATCTATGGACAGACTCCGTCTATGGGACTGCGTTGTGTTATGGGAGTGTGCATGGTGTGGACAAACAGTGTGTGTATTAAAGACTAAATTGGCTTAGCTGCGATGGATGGTTGTATCTATGGCAGCGTGTGCCCTCTCAGGGAGGCACTGAAGACCAGCTAGAGCCTGCTGGAGACACCAGGCTGGGCAGCAGCTGAGAAGACAACATTCATGCTCCAGCCTGAGACCGTCTTGCATACGCAGTACTTAGGAATGTTCCGAAAGGGCAGTGTAACACTGAATATTGTTAATTTTACTGTAGGAGTGTCAATGTTAATTGATCTGGAAGAAAATAACCTTTTTAAAGAGGATTACTGTTCGTCTGAGCTATTTGGAGGTTTCTAGCACAAACTGTTCAAAGCATAAACTGTTGCTTTGAAATCCAGCACGGTTCATTGCAGGGTATTTTGTGGTTCACGGGTTCATTGCAGGGTATTTTGTGGTTCACGGGGTTGTACAACCACCAAACAAATAGGAATAGTTCTTATGGCTGAGAGCCTCCTGACATCGGTGGAGAACGCTTCTATTAAAGAAATTCCTGATCCTTCTTTAACCAGAGGTTTCTAGTCCCTTTATTTTTGTACATGCTGAATCAACTCTTTGCATGGTCAGTAAGGCAAGAGTGAGCAGATAGGAGTAGGGTGGGAAGAAATCTTTTAATACAATAATAATAATCTAAACAAATTACGTTTGTAATGGGTGTAGTGTAAGGGTAGCTAATGTTAGTTGTTATTTGGCTGTTGCTGGATCAGTGGCTCTTTTGTTCCTACATGCTTATCTTAGGACTTTCTAATCATCATTGCATTAGAAAGCTTCCCATTTTATTTTTTCTTTAGGGTATAGATATTGTAACTTGCACTTAATGCAGAAAGAGAGTGAACAAGAAAAGATTTCAGAAAGACTTTCTTTAATAGCATAATATTAATTGGTAAAGATTGTTTTGCAGTACAAATATTCTTTGTTTACTACTAAAAAGCTTCAATTGCCTTTAGACATCCCAAGTGATTTAGAGAAACAGACAAATGTTTTAATTTTGATTTTGTTTTATACTCCAATGAAGCAAACAACAGATTTGGAACAAGCTGCTTACTAGACCTTGGAAATTAAACTGTTCTTTTTATTGGGCACTAGTAAAGCGTCTCTGCCTTTCCTGATGGCAGAGAAGGCTAAAATACATTGACTCATGCTTGTTAGGGTTCCATCAAGCTCCTTTTATTTCCTTGATTATGATTCTAGTGCTGCTGCCCAGGCAAGAGCTCCTGCTTTGATTTCCCTTGAAACCTGTGCTTTCCAGGGAACATCTCCCTGCTACAACCTGGAGTGAGTTACATCATGAGAACCCGAGTTACAAGGCTATGATTTGTCTGCAGAAAGCTATTTAATGCAGAACACTGAAGCTTTTTCTAACCTCCTTTAAGAGGGGATCTGCATGCATGCGGCATTAGGTGCAATTGGAGCAGGGGCTTTGGAAAACAGCAACAGTCTAATTTTAACTTACAAATCTAACTGATAAGGCCATTGTTGAAATCAATGTTTTGATGACTCAGTGTGATACTTTGAAGCACTCTTGTTCATGTCATTGTTGGTCCTTAGTAAGTTTTCTCAGATCTCAAAGCCAGTAGTCAAGTCAGCAGCTTTTTGCAGAAGCGTGGGAGCTTCAGGTGAGTGAACCACTAACCTAAGTACCTTGAGTAATCATGAGTGCTTCTTATCTGGCTTGCTTAACGCACTCTAAGATAAGATGCTTAAAGGCAGACTTCTTGCTTGCGTGACAGTTCTTCAGGCTCTAAAAGTGCTATTAATGACCTGTTTTCACCTAATTAGCTTTAGTTCTTGTACCACTAAGATAGCAATAGTATATTTAATTTTTTTTTCCCTTTAACTTTAGTTCTATTCAGGTTTGCACAGGCTTTCATTCTGCCTTTATCACCATGTTATCCCAGCGTCTTCTGGTGAGGCATGAAGCAAAAGCACTAACATCTGAACATCTGCCATATGTAGTTTATTCTTTCTCATCTCATGAAAAGATTTACTGGAGAAGTAAATGTATGTTCAGTATACTGGTTTATTTTGGTAGGGTTTCTTAGTTTTTCTGTGTTAAAGAAGGTGGAGTTTATGCACTGCGAACAGCAAGTGGTAATAGCTTCTTAAAAGCAAGGTGAGGTAGAGCCCTGTCTAATATTACACATAATTAGATTTTCTTGATGAGATGCATCTTGCAGGCAGTACAGTTATTTTCGCTCTGTGAAGAGCTAAAAGGTTGTTCACTGGAATTACTTCTGTCTTTTAAAAGACAAACTAGGTTTCCTCTCTTAAGTGTTTCAAGAGTGTTACGAATATGACTATGTAAAGATCAGCAGACAACACAGTGGCAATCCAATGGGTTTTCTTGTTTTGTTTTAAGAAAAACATACAACAAAAGAATATTCCAATCTTGGTGTTTCAAAGGCATGTTATTTGATATTTCTCTTGATTTTACGAAATTTGAGTGAAATCCCAGATTCTGCTAAATCTAACACGTTCTTCATATTAACGCTGCTTAAAAAAAACACAGTGTATTTTCTGGCATGAGAAGATTAATTGTTGGATAGTGTCTTCAGTTACTGGTGAGAAAAGAAAACTGTTGCTTGTTCCAAAGTTCCACAGTTTTTGAAGATCTAGTTGTCACAGGTGCTGTATCTTGGTAATTAACTGAGCACTGCCTAAATCTGTGGGACTTTTTAACTGCTGTGCTTATAACTTCCCTCTTTTTTTGCTCTGACTCACATCTTGGATGTTAAATTGTGTAACCTGCGAGCCAATTGCCTGCTATGAAAAATGTTGTAGCTGCAGGGATTATTATTATGTCCAATAATTTTCATATTTTAGTGATCTATTTTTGGATCATTATGCAACCCACTACTCAGTGGGACTAGGCAGAAAGGGATAGAGCAGGATTGGATGCTGATAAATATAAACCATTTGGTGTGCTCAGCCAAGCGGTGGGGGTCCTCTGGGCACAGGTGGTCTGTTTAAAGCTGTCTTGCTTTGTAGCAAGTTGCCATGGTCTCCCCCAAAATACAAAGCCATTTCTTCCCACTTAAATCTCTGGACACTGGGGACAGGGGGGCTTCCAGCAGCTGCTGTATAGCTATTGGCAGGACTCTTCCGCTATCAGGTAGACATACCCCTAAACATAAAACACATGTATTTATGTTGGTGCATGTAGCAGAGAAGGATTTAAGTGCAATTCAAAACAGTGTCAATACATGCTGGAAACTGCATAGTAAATCACCATATGTTCCAGAGGAAATGCCAAACAAAGTCATGATCGCTTTATATGTGCACAGCTGACTGGCAAGCATAAAGGCAGACTCATGATGGGGGATGCCATCATATGCTTTTCTTCTTCTTTGCTATATTGGAGCGTGATTAGAGCCCATCTGCTTCCCTTACTGCTGGGGAAAGGTAGGAAAACATTCAGCCTAAAGTTTTGCTGCTGGAGCATACGTACCATGAAAAAGGAAGCTAAACCCAAGGAGCTCTCTCAGATGTGTGTGTTTTCCATTTCTTTTGAAGTACAGAATTTTTAAAATTGCTTTGAAATTCTCTTCCTTCTGCGACTCGTACTGCTCTGGCCCTATGTTCATATTGTAACAGCCTGACGTTTGCTAGCTGTAGTTCGCAGACCAGGCATGACTGGGAACAAACCTCAGCCATGGGAGCTGGTTAGGCTAGCTAATACAATCGGGGAGGGGGCAGTAAGCATCTCTGTTCTTTTTACCTGTGCCAGCATGGAGTATTTAATGCCTCACTAAAGCCCTAAGTGCAGGCATAAGAGCGATGGTATTTGCTGACATGTTTGGCAATGTGTTTGGTTTGCATTTTTTCCAAGCTCTTTAAGGATACTTGAAATATCAGATAGAAAGTCGTAGAAAAGACTAATGATGACTTTTTTTTTTTTTTTTTTTTTTAATTAAACCCGATTTAACTACGGTAATTTAGCTTTCTTCAAACTAGATACCTCTGTGGATTGAAATTGCTGTACAACGATAACGTTGACTGCTGTGACACCTACTGGTCGAGCTGAGCTGAGCAAGGGAAAGCCTGTGGGTACTTGCTCTTTCCTCTTCCTAATGATAATTCCAGGTAATGACTTTGGCTCTTGGGGCAAACACAGCAGGGATGGTGTCCCTTGGAACGACTGACACATCTTCTTTCAATACATCTCCTGATACTTTGTGCATTAAGAAATTTAGATAATCACTTTTCGCTTTGAACAGGTTAAGGCAGAGGACGCATTATTCCTGTTGTAGTGATGGGGAATTAATCTCTCTGTCTGAAGGGTTGGAAGTTACATAAGAGTTCAGTACCTTGTGGGATTTCCTAAATCCGTCAGGGTCCAGTCGCCCATAAAAGTCACTTAACCTTATTAATAATTTTACTCTACATCTTTCTTGTTTTTGATCCCTTGACATTAAATGACGCCCAAGTTCACACAGGAAATCTGTGACAGACTCGGGAGCTAAACCCAGCTGGCCAGATTCCGAGTCCAGGTCCTTAGGCACTTTCTGGGGTGGCTTCTCTGTATGCTAGATCCTGAAAAAGAGCCTGTCAGTCATGTGGCACTTCCAGCAAGCCATAATACCTCTTAGACTAGAAACCTACAAAGTAAGTCTGCATTTTGTAGCTATTTTTCCACAGTGTTAGCATGTCTTTTAGTGACACATCACTAAAAACTGTCATTTGAAATCTTGAATTATAGAAATCTCTGAGTCTGATTTTAATCACAATCCCAGAGAACCCTATGTAGAGACGACTGACCTTGACTTAATTATATACATCCACTGTGCCTAATTTGTGGTGATGTCATTTATCTGATGGTAAAGTTTCAGAGAGTGAGGGACTGCAATTTAATTTCACTGTTGCCTTGTGCTGTTGTGGCAGTTTGACTTTGGCCTTGAGATGTAGCAGGGCACTGTGTCCTTTAGAGATTTCTCTATGGGCTGGCTGGAGCTAGAGTCTCCTGCCAGGTTTGGGTATAGCTCAGACACCGAGGCAGAGCTCTGCCACCCTAAAGGAGCAACAAGCAACACAGTTCTGCTGTCTCCAGTGCAGCCACTATATTGAAATACTTTTTATTTCTTTTGAATTCTTGCTGTGAGATTGAAAATTAATTACCTAGAGGAGGGGTGTCCAATCTGTGAACCTCCAAGGACAGTTTGGTTGGTGCCATACCCAGCTGTGGTACTCTGTTTCCCAAGGGCCCCTCAGGAGCAGAACAAGGGCTGGCTGGGTTAGTGAACTTCCACTCACCATCTTTCTCTGGGGTGTGAAAGTACGTACAGCCTCATCTATGATAACAGGCTCAGATACAGCATACAGGAATGTGCTAGCATCCCTTGTACCTTGGTGACTCTTCTCTCAGTTCAGTTGTTCACTGAATCACAGACTGGTTCGGAGTGGAAGGGACCTCTGGGGGTCATCTTTTCAACCTCTCCATGCTCAAGCAGGGTCACCTAGAGCAGGTTGCTCAGGACCTTTTCATTAATCTTTAGTGACAATGACAACCAGGAGCCCACAGCAAGTTCCCAAGTCATGTCCAAGAAGGGAGCAGTTTGGAACAAACTGCACAGGAGTCCCTTGCTGGCTGCAGCCTATTGCAGCTTCCCACTTTCCTGGGATGCTGACAGGACCCCATGTCACGTGTAGCCCTCTCTGCCCTGAGAACGGGCTGAGAGACCCAGGCGTCTGGTGAGATGGGGCTGCTCAGCGGGCACGCCTCCTGCTCACAGTGTGAGGCGGTAGGCAGCTTTTCCTTCTCACACTAAGTCTCCTTCATGGCATTGTCTCTGCAGAGCTATAGTGAAGAGTTTGTCAGCATGCCTGCTAAATGTTTGCAATCAGTAAATGGTAGTTGTTAGGCTTACATGCGCCCCATGTACTCAACGTCACACAGACCAAAAATAGAAATGTGATTTTCTTTCTAACCTTGTGCATCAGCCTGAATAGTGAGATTCTGCGCCTTTGTGTTGCATTCTTCTTTCACATTACTGTAAAGATATCTGATTGAACACTAAGTATTACTTATGCTATCATAAAATCACAACGGGATGCTCCTGCAATCTTTTACTGTTATGTTGAGTCTCTTTTTTTTGTGGTGTAAATAACACTCACTTGTATAAATTTTGTGCCTGTTGCATCATCTTTCTGCTTTCCTCTCAGGTCTTTGTATGATGGCAGTGCATTGCCTATAAGCAATGAAGTAAGGAAGGATTTTGATAAAGTCTAGGAGACTGCACATAGCTTTTCAGGTCATATGTTTGCTTAGTAAGAATTAATAGATCTGTACACTGTTAAAAATAAATAAATCGCATGTCTTTCTGGCTTCTGCTCCTGTGCAGAAGGAGTAGGTTTGGAGTAAAGTTCAAAGAGCTTGCAGGGACATAGGCTGCCTACTTCCAGCTCTTGTCTAGGGTTTGCATTGTCGTATTAGCATTTCAAGATTACAGAACAACAGGATAGGAGCCATTTTACCTGTCCAGGTAAAGTCTGTTAAGTCTAAATTGCTGACTTTGGGTTCCTTTCTCTTTCCTCACGGAGACTTTTGGAATTTTTAATTTACACTGTAGCTGAAACTGATGTCTGTGGTTTTTATGTTAGTTACTTTTTTTAAAAGCTTTTATCAAGTTCTTAGGAAATATGTGCAAAGTATCTTGTCAGTCTGCTGAATTTCTGATATACTAGTTGAGCAAAGTAAATTGTGCCTGAACGTGGTAAGTGCAAATATTCATTTGCCCTAAAACATTTAAAGATGTACAGACTTGGATCTGTTGAAAACCTGACTTGTGATTCACACTTGGTGGCGGAGGCAGCTCCAGGGTTACTCTGTGTTCATTTCTGCCTGCAAGCATTAGCATGCATGGCTTTGGTGCAGTTGTGCTCCAGAACTGTGCATGCAATCATTCAGTTTGTCCTGATAAATGAGAGTGCTTGTGCTTGCATTTTTACCAGCACATCTTTTGAGAATATATTTGAATGCTGTGGTTTCTAAACCACCTTCATCTAGGGGGGAATGCAGTTTTGCAAAGCCAGTGACATTACTTGGTGAAGATAAAAGTGAGTTCTCTGCTTTTCTATTGGTCATGTAAAACAGAAAAGCGAATGAGCGCGGTCCAGGAGAGTAACTGTGGAATACACAGTTATGTGGCTCTGGCTGGGTTGGTATCTTACACCAAATATTTACTCAACCTCCTTAGGAGCACAGGTGCAAGCATAAAGAGATTGCTCCTCCCAGAGGTCCATCTAACCGGGTGTCCAGTGGTGGATAGTGTCGAGTGGTACTGCCTAGGGGACAGCCCAAGTGCAGGATGAAAATGTCACAGTACTTTTTGGAATAATCTCCTGGCACCCAACCAATTAGGGAAAAGGATCAGAAGCAGTTTGCTGGTATTTCATAACACTCGGTGTGGCTTTCTTCTGTGACTTTGTCCTGGTACCTTTTGAATCTCCTTAAAGCTAAAATTAAAAAATTCGTAAGGCCCATGACAAGGAGATCTGAAGGTTAGTAGCCAGCTGCGTGAGAAGAGCTGCTTTTCTTGTTTTGAACCTGCTAATATAATTTGATACCCCTTAATTCTTTTATTGGAAGAGAGAGGGTGAGCAACTGTTCCCTGTCCTCTACTGTGACACTAATGATTTTATAGCTCCCTGTAGACCCCTTCGTGCTTTCCTTATTCTGCTCCTTCCCTCTCTTCTCTTCCTCTCCCCTGCCCCCAAGGTAGATGTGAGACTACTTGTCATTCACAGCTTCATGCTGAATTTGACTAATAAAGCATGATGAGAAAAAATGATGATGTAAAGTTGTTTTCGCATTTTCAAAGTCAGGTGTTTCATTTCATAATTGTTTAATTTGGAAGCACAAAACAATATAAGTAGAAAAAACCCCCTGAGAATAAAATGAAGCATTTTGCTTGACTCAAAGTAGATCTTTTGAGGATGTTTTCAGGAGCTGACTTCCATGCTAAAACAGCATTTTTTGAGTTTGTACCATGCAAGGCAGATAACAGGTTTTTTTTCCTCTCTTGGAGAATTTAATCATCTCCGCCAGTCCTTGCTGTTCCTAGCAGCACTCCTGGCCCTCGGACCTGCGCCTGTTCCACAGCAGGAGCCAGGTCAGACTGGCAGCACCGGCTGGGTTGACCCCAGCTGTGGGACACCATCTTCTAGCCAAAATCCAGGATGCACAGGGTCTACATGAAAACAGGTTTCACTATGAAGAAGTTGTTCTCCCTGCAGCCTTTATGCAGATGTCGGTACAAGAGCTTTTGGTTTTGCTGCTTCTGTTTTGGATTCATACCTTTTCTGACTGATTTAACAGCTAACTAAGGGCTCTGGCTAATCTTAAGTTTACCTCTTAAAGTTTCAGTCTGATTGCTTATTAGAAAGTTAAGACACCCCATCTTAAATCTTGTCTTTTTTTTTTTTTTAAATTTGTAATACTACCATACTACCCAAAACTACAGACAAATATGGACACCAGGCAATTTAGTCTTCTTAGGTACAAACTGTCAACTTCAGAAACCACAAGGACGTCATCAGGCCCTTCGCTTAGCTTTAATCTCTTTTTATAGCTAACCTGCAGAATCATCAAAACTTCTCTGTGGCTTTGCGGTATTAGTTAACTCTGATAGATTACTTTTATTGATAAATCTGAAATTCTGTGCAGTTGATTACATTATTTGGCTCCTACTTACTACAGTAGTGGTGTCCATAGGGATTACCTGAACAGTTATGACCAGATACTTCTGATTTTGGGGTAACCAAATCTTTGATTGTCTGGTTGGAGATATTTTGGATGTGGCTATCAGAGAAACTGGGACATTTCTGTAGTTCCCACCATGCCGGTCTCCAGTCAGAGGTCTAAAATGGACTTGGTTGAAACAGAGATCACTTTGGAAACATTGACTGACCTTTCTCTGACTCAGTTTACAAATAGGTGAGGTAGAAAAATGATGTCATCTGTTCCACAGCAAAGTAACTGTTCTGATGCTTAATTATGTTTTAGATAGCAATAACGAACATGAGGGTAGTGAGAATTTTTTATTTAGTGACTCTCAACAGACTTTATCCATTTAGAACATTAAGGAGGTACATGGAGGCTGAACATATGAGAAAATGATATGGGGATTGGTAATGAGTGATTTGTTAAGCTGTTATTGCTCAGTTTTCTTTGTAATGGCGAAAAGTGTGAGAAATTTGATTGAGAGGAAAAATACTCTACATACATGCAGGGAAGCGGCTGTGTTCTATAGGTACCTCAGTGCACATCTCAAGCTGACTGGCGTCTAGATGATTAGCACAAGTAGAATGAAGACAAGTCACACTTTATCCTTTTACAGTTTCTTCAATGATGTGGCATATCAAAAAGCTTCAAGTGGCAAGCCAGATCCCCCCTATTTAAAAAAAAAAGTGCTCAGCAAACTCTAGAGCAGTTAGTGTAATAAAAATGGTGAGGAAAATCTGGAAACAGTGCTAGATGGGGTATACAGAGATGAAAATTGTATGCTTTTTTATATGTAGCTTGTGTATGGGCTGAACTTAATTATTGCTTTAGTTGCTGGCATCTTGTTATTAGAAAGATGTAGGAAGACAAAATGAAGGAAGCTCAGTAGAAATTCAGTATATGAAGTGGATGGAATGTGGCATATGGTTAAATACCTTTAAACATTTTCTTTTAAAAACTAAAGTCTTTCAATCCAGTATACATTAAAATACAAATAGCAAACAGGAATCAAGACAGAAAAAAAAAAATCTATCCTCAGAAAACAAGAGCAAAAGAAGCTGCAGCTTTTAACTTTTTTTACTGTGGAGAAATGGCATGGAGCAGCATAATGTTTAGTGTTTTATTCTAAGTACCACAAAGTAAAACTGGAGAGATTAGATGAGCATTTGAATCGAGGGGAATATTTTACAAACTGACAATATGGAGCAATGTAAATTGGTTAGATGACTAAGTGGCTACAAGCCTGGATAAGTCCAAATTATATTTTGTCCCCTTTTCAAAAAGCAAGGGAGTCAGATTTCTGCTCTTGTAACCCAAGAGGAAAAAAAAGGCACACGTACATGAATGTGCATGTTCATGACGGGCTGCTCCTGTGCCTGAGTGTTCAGTGGGTTCACCTTAGATGCCAGCTGTATTTTGGAGGCTCTGGCCCAGCCTGCTGTGCCCTGGTCTCACTCATGTGCACTCCTCCGAGAGGAAAAGAGATGGAAGGGGGCTGCCTGGTGTTGCGGTGTGGTGGAAGCAGTTGATGTGTTTGGCTGTCAGCGTGCTCTGGAGCTGAGTGTGGCGTCTTCCAGGGCTGTCTCCGTCTTCTGCTCTCCTCCCCGGAGGCAGCAGGGTTTCTGTGTTTGAGCCCGAGTGGTCTGAGTTGAGCTGTGGAGGAAGAGGAGTAAATGGTGCTGCTGGGCTGGGCCAGGCTCAGCCTTCTTTACTTCTGCAGAGTAATACCTTGCTCTGTTAAAGAGAATGGAAATATTTGCAGTGTAAGGTACCACTTACTACTAATAAAAGAGCCTGAGCCTAGTCTTATATTAATATTTATTTAACACCACAATGTTAAGTGAATAGCGCTGTAGAGGAGGGAAGCTATTTATTTTTCACACAGCAGAAGCATTTTGAAAAACAAGAGATGGTAATGCAAAGCTGCTCAGAGGAGCGAGCGGCCTGAAAGCTGGACGTGCATGTAAGAAATTCTGGAAGAGCGTACTGCTTTCAGCTCACTGGGTGGAAATTAAAAACAAATAATCTGTGTGTCAGTGTGATAGCAGAGAATAATTCTGGAGCCTGCTGTTGTTTTCAGATTTATGTTTTTATTAATTTACTTCTTGATTTTAAACCCGAAACATAGCTAGTACAACTGTAGGCCTAATAATACTTTACAGTAATGCCTGGGATATTTAAAAGGGTGAAAAGACAGAGGGATACTGTAATCTGGTTTTGGATTATGCTGCCTGACTGACCTTCAGTCATTCTTTTCCTAACTCTCCATAGAAGGATGAAGTGTCTGGGTAGGATGTGCGAGTAGGTATGTCAAAGCAGAGACCTTGCTTTATATTTCAGAATAATTTCTTGTAGTCCTTCTTCCCATCTGGAACATTTGGATTTCTTTTCTTTTAAAATATTGGAATTGCTTTTCCAGTTAAAGAGCATTTTCACTATTGCCTTGTCTAACCAGTGTCTTTTTCATTACATGGTTGAGACTGTGTGGCTGGTTTTGCCCATGAAGCAAATGTATGGAATGAGATTTGTTTGCTATAGCTGAGGAAGGCTGACAAACTTCCTGAAAAGTACCTTTTAACCAAACCCTTTCTACTTTTTTCATCATGAGGTGGTTTGCAGAGAATCCACCGGCTATAGGGACAGCAGAGAGGGTTGGGCGTTGCTTGCAATAATTCAGAGAGTGTTCAGTAAAAGCAATGTGATCAAACTAAGCAAGCAACGTTGATGCACACACTAGATTTTGAAATGCTGCTGCCTTGGCAAAGTCATCTTTCATGTGGTTGTGATTCAGCCCAGAGATGAGTTCCAGGGAAAAATGAGAGCTAGAAATGCACATATTGGCTGGTAATTGTGTGAATAGCAATGAGTGGGTAGTTCAAAGCCAGCAGATTTCAACTATTAGGTTTCTCCCAGTTTGCTTTTTCACAAATAGCAATAGTGGCAGGGAACAAGCACTTTCACTTGTTACTTTGTGGGGCCTGAATTATTTCCTAGATGGATAGATGCTCCTCTGCAACATGCTAGATGATAAGATTTTCTTATGTGCTGTATTTCAGTGCAGGTTCAACAAGAAAAAAATTTCTCTTGTTTTATTATTTTATGCAAATTATTTCCTGTAGCAAGAAGAATTTCAAGCACTATCTAGGTCATTACTGGTAGAATTAATTAGTTCATTGAAAAGTACCACAAAAGAAATGTAAATCACAGTGCCCATCTATTCTGGGCAGATCACTGAAGTATATACTGTAAAAAAAAAACCCAAACCCAATAAACAAAAACCTTTCCTTGGCTTAGAAATGGAATAGAAGGTTGGGCAGTTCTTTCCCTTTTCTATTTTTAACAGCATGATGGCAGCCAATGTAACTCACTTTGTATCTATGAAGACTGAAGTGGGAATATCGCAGCTGTATACCATTCAGAATTGTATTTGCAGAGAATTAAAATTATGCCAAAGATCTGGACTTCAGTTTCCATGGCATGGTGACGAAATATGTGAGATGGTAAATGTAGATAAAATATTTGTTTCCTTGCTGCTGTTAAGCATTTTCTTATCCATGGTGAATACATTTACCTGTATTTAAAGTTTTGCTTTTGACAAAAAAGTATGGTCAATAATGATCATGCTTAGCAGCCATTTGGCTCTACTTACTGCATGTATAGGCGCTACATGCACTTTTGGCAGTTCATCCATGGTGGTAGCAATGGAAAACCATATGCTTCCCCTGGCTCATGCTACCTGCGTGCTTTTTACTGGCAGAACCCGAGTTGACGACCTCTTCTCCTTGCAGTGGATCTGCGCTCCTCCTTGATAGAGAGACAAGATGGCTCAGCCACTGTTGCAGTGACCTTCATTTATGATTCCACATCATTTTGCTTAGGACAACATTATGCTTTTTTGAACATAGGTTCAAACGTACGTTTGAACGTATAGTGAAGAGCATATAGCAAAGAACTTAAGTGCACAGACGTTCTACCTCCTTCAGTGCAAACCTTTCGTTTATTACTTACTTTTTTAAACTGGAAACATATTTTACCTTAAGGTAACCATTCATTAAACTGAAAGCTTAATCAGCACTTTGAGAATCTGTGAAATGATGAACAGTGTAATGTTAAGCAGTGGTCTCTTCTGGGAAGTTAGTGCTTTATCAGCAGATATCCGAAATCAGACTTGGTCTGAGCTGTGAGAGAAGTTGCAGCTATAACCTAGCATTTTCTTCATAGATTTAATACTGCAAATGAACAAAAAGGTTACTTATCTCCTTGGAAGTTTTCAAAGGAAAAAAAATATTTCTAGCTGAAAACGTCCTTTTGAGAATTATCTTGTAATAGAAAACAAACAAACAAACAGAAATGCTGAAAAAAAGAAAGAATTTAGAAGGAGGGAAAAAAAATGTCCTTTCCCCAGTTTCAATTATTTTCCAGTCAGTAATATTAGGGAGCTAGCCAGTTTGGAAAAGTAACTCTTAAAAATAAAGCTTAATACTAAAGTTAGCACTTAGAAGTGCAAGTCAGTGCTACGTATATTAGTTATTCCCCCTTTTGTCCTAAAAACCCAGCAACCCAGACTCCTTCTGTAAATCTTATGAGGAGCAGGGCAGAAATTTTAAAGGAAATTACTAATGGGGAACATCTTTTGAAACTACAAAAAAATTGTTTGAAGTTACAGGGTTTTTTTCCCAAACATACTCATTATTATGTCTTCTAAATGAAAAATTTTATTTCCCTACTTCCCCAAAGTAATTCTGGACTAATTAATTTTTTTAACAATGTTTTTTAACATATCTAACATATTTAATTTGTCCAATTCTGAAAAGTATATGGCCTGTAACATGACACAAAATTCAAATGAATATAAGATGTTCACGATGGGCAAATTTATTTCCCATGTTTCTCTTGTTTGCATCTGAGTTATGCCATTGAGGGTTTCAGAAACAACAGCATCTGCTTGTATTAGTTTGTGCTGGGAAGCTAAGCATGCTGCAGATAGGTGTCAACTTCTTTGATGTGATTTTTATAAGTCTTTGATAGAGAAACATATCCTTTGGTATAGAGGAATAAGTTTCACTGCCAAGTTCAACCTCAGCTCTTAGAGAATATGAAAATACTTGTCTGAAATAAATATAGAAACCAATGCAGAGAAAAAGGGGCTCAAAAATAAATAGTTTGGTATAACCTGATGATGCCATTTTGTAGCACTTTCCTCCCAGCGTGGGCTGTTTCACTTCTTCTGGGTATACCTCTAAAAAGGCAAACTCTGCTTATTTTCCCTCCAGTTTTGAGTGTTTGGGTTACAGTTTTTCTTTCTCTGATGCCGAAGAAAAAAAAACTTCATGTTGCTAGAATGTGAACTTCCATTTTGCTACGGGATGTAAATGTCCTTCTACAACCATGTTACTTACCCCAATGTTTGCAAATCAACATTTCCAGACAGAATAAAGCACACAGTTGTTTCATAGATACACATACATTGTAAATAAATTGTGTATTTATTACTGTTCTTACCAATTTTTCTAACAACTTGCTTACAATTTGTTGGCCAATTTATATGTTCTGTGATTTCCCATCAGAATATTCCAGTGAAGAACAAAAAGATTAATACAGAAAAAGAAAGTAGAATTATTAAAACATAAAGAATGAAATAAAAACAATCCGATAACAGGTTGCTTTTTTTTCCCGCATTTCTTTCAGGATAACTGGTCACAGCAGGGATAATTTTCAACCTTTTTTTTTTCCAAATGTAAACGCAGTGTCATAGCGCAAACATTAAACTGGAATTAAGGATGATGGTTGGATATTTATTATGCAGAGTATGCCTACTAGTTTAATGATAGACTTTGACATCTAAAATTAGCAGAATTTGTACCTTGTCAGCACTGAAAAAGAAAAGCCACTTGCTGTGTTTATTAATTGATTTATTACTTCTAAAAGCATCTAATAATACAAGAGCAAAATGGTTATTTATGAAATGAAATCTGTAATGAATTCATTACTTTTGGTTGCAGTCAGTAGTATTAGAATCAGAGCTGTTTGGCCAACAATACTGAAAAAAGTTGTACAAAATGAACAGCGACCTGGACCATCTTTTGCTGTTGTTAAACTAGAGCTTTGGTGAGCTGCAACACGGGGAAGGGATTGAGCTGAAGTGAACGAGCTGCTTCAAGCATTTTTGGAGAATACTCTGAGTAAAATAGTTTTTGCAATGGAAAATGGTCAGGTCCCAGGCCACACAGGACTGTGTGGAGTATGGTCTTGTTAACACCTTGCTGTACAACCAGAAGTGATAAGGAAGCTGGTTAAGACTTTGGCTGGTAAATGCTTTAGTGTTTCCCCCACAGTTTCAATGCAATACATTCTTTATTCAGACGCTCCAGACTTCAGGTCCTGGAGGTGGTGACCACCCTATGTTACTCGTTGTTGCCTGACCCTGCTCCCCCTCCTTCTCTCACAGTGATGACGACTTCAGCACTGGCTCCCCCCTCCTCCCAGCCCCTTTTCCCTTGCACGTCTGTCTTCTAAATGACATTCTCCATGGTGTCCTCTAGATATATTAGAGATATACTGATTAGTCTTGGGGAACGTGGATGAGCAACTTGTCTGAGTAATTCCTGTGGAATGAAGTCATTGATGTTAGTGGAAATGGCTTTAATTTGTTTCTTTTCCAGCGGTACCTCATCATGGTATTGAAAATTCTGTAGCAGCCTGCTTTTACTCTGTTCCATTCATTGTACAGTTTAGTATCTCAGCATTCAGTTCAGTTTTCAGGTGCTTAGCTGACTTCATTTTTCTACAGTGAAGCCCATGATTTTGCTTGTATCGTCCTAATTCTCTTTGATATTACTTTGAAAGCCTCAGTGCTGAGAACCTCTCAAAATAGGGAAAAGTAAAATTAAAATATTGCAATATAAATGGTTTACTTTTTGGTATTAGCTTTACATTTTTAATTTGTAGAAAAGGTAAAACATACTTGGAATTACAGAAACGTCTGATCCTAGCTGAAATCTGCCAAATAAACGGCGAGGCAGCACACCAGTCACTACATGGGATAAAGCTCTTCCTCTTTTACTGCTCTTCTTTCCCCCATTTGTTTCTGTCGTCTGCCGCTGTTTAGCCTCCAGGTTACGCTGAGATGTGAATGCTGCATGAAATCTAATCCTAATGCAGAACTGCATTTT
>VYZW01038660.1:58603-112423 GCA_013401315.1 Balaeniceps rex | reverse complement strand
ATTATACAATAGTGGGGTGTCTGTGACTCCCTGAAATCACCCCCCTGTGCTAAATCTGCCAATGGACTGTCTGGCCTGGGCAATGAAAATAGATTGAGAAGGTAACACTGATTTGTATCTACCTCTAATGTGATTCCTTGCCGCAAGAAGATTAAGCTAAGGGATTTTTGTCTGTTTGTTTTATTTTAATTTAAGACAATTAAAAGAGGTGAAATCTTTCTCTCACAGAGTAAAAGGATAAATTAATACGTTTTTAGTCTGTGCCATTTTGCTGTCAGATGGTATATTCTATAGCCTGGGCTAAATTCTCATTTGATTATAACTTAATAAATTCTCTAAAGCAGCATTTTAAAATGCAAAAATGTGGTATGTTGTATTTAAATGGTGGTCTTAATGGATGTCAAACAGTAAAAATAACAGCTTAGAAAGAATTAGCTTTGTTGATAAGGTTGCACTATTGCAATATGGGAAGTTTTTCTAACTCCTCTTGAGAAAAAAGAGCTGGTCTCATGACAGGGTTGTGTTGTTAGCTAATTTTAAACATGGCTTTATTGCAATGGGATTCAAACATGTCTCAGAGAAAACAACTACCCCAGCTCAGATTTTAAGAAAGCTGGCATTTAAAAGGCTAAATGATTCTCTGTCACTTACCTGTGATTGGAAAAGTCAATGTGAAAGGAATCTCTGATTTATACCGTGGCTGCCACAACAGTGACAGTGTCTTTATCTTGGTGATTTTGCCCTGCTAAAAAGCAATCTTAGCACAACATTCATTAAAAATGGCAGGTTTTGTTTGCTAACTTTGAATGTATGCTGTAATGTTTCGGCGACGCAGAAGTATTCCTGATGAAGAAATGATAAAAAGATGTTTTGTGATTTAACTCTCCATTGATTGCAAAATGAATTGATTTCTATTCAGCATATTTAAAGCATGACCCAGCAAAGAAAAGTGATGTTGCTCCTAATCCTTTTTTAACAGTGATCTTGTTAGTGCTCCCCAAAGCATTGCTATCATGTTATAGATAGAAAAGCACAGAAGTGTATCTATATGAACTGTTCACTGTAGGGAACACCTCTCCCTATTCTGTCCTGCATCCTGCCCCCCAAATCAACTCTTCATTTCCATTCATTTTACTGAACCTGTGCTCTGCCTTGGAAGCAAAAGACTGCAGGAGCTTGCTAGTGCTGGGAATGGACAGGCATTTAATGCAACAAAGAGCTGATGTTTAGAATAGCATTCACGACCAAGAAGAGGCGACTGTGGACAATTAAATGTCAGAGGGAAACTGAAATATTCCTTAATCATAAATGTCATCTCTCCTTCCATTGTTCCCTATGGTGGGCCACTGTCCAGGAACCTCAGTTGAGGACCATGCACCAGCAGCCCCCAAGCATGTGGTCCCTGCTTCTTTGGCTCACTGGCAGCGTTTCCCAGGGAGAGCATGAAAGATGAACAGAAATGGGGAGAGGCCATGAGTTTCTCAGAGGGATTTTGGAAGATCTGTGCTGCTTTGTGTTTGAAATTTTCCTTTTCCTCTGAGGGAAAGGGAGAAGTGTGTTCCTGTTCAAATTGGGCACTGGAAGTGAGTGGTGGTTTCAGGGAATTGCCAGTGCAGAAAGGCCCATGGCTAACATAAAGGGAGGGGATGGGGGAGAGCAGGAGAAGCTTTCTGAACTCTCCATAAAGAATATAAAGGTGGAAGTCGCACCTGTGCTTAGCTAACCATAGGGGGAATCTCCTCCACATTTACATGCACATTTTGCATAGGTTAATGACACCACAGTACTCTTCACTTGCGGCTGAGTTTGCCTTTATGTTGAAATCACATAGGGTTACTTTTGCCTTCTGTTGCCACACAATCCCCTGGCCTACCCCCGTTATACTGTACAAACCTTCCTGAATAAGTCTAAAGGCTGCAGCACAGACTGACGATAATACAGATCTCAGTGTTGAGCTGTTATGATAGGGTAAGGCCCAATATTTGTAGGGTATGCTTAGCTAAAATGGACTTTTAGAACAGAAAAGGTACCTTTATAGAATTATTTGGAAAATCTATTTTTAATTTTTTATTGATTCTCTGACCTTAGGAAAGGTCCAACTTTGTCCTCTGACAGCATTGTAAGTCTGATGTAATTCCAGCAGGAGAAAAAAAGCAGGGAGGAATGCTTGGTTTGTGTCACATAACCGAGAGGATCAGCGCAGGTGATGGTGTGGGCAGTAAGTAAGTGTAAGTTTTGAATGGCTCTAACGGATAGGAGGATGTGTAGGGAATTTTACACAGAAGAAGAGCAGAAGTCATGATCTTGGCTTAAAATAATGAAAAATATAATCCCAGAAACCCCAAAGAGTAAGAGCTTTCTGGCTCCAGATTGGACAGAGAAGCAGATAAGGTAAATCCTTAAATCTACAACAACTGAAATATTTCTATTACCCCATTCCAGGTGTTCCATTCAGGATCAAAGTAATAATTATAAACTGTAGTACAAATAGGTATAAAGAATAAAATTCCAGCCCAAATGAACTATCAGTCTAAGAAACTTTAAATATTGAGAACTCCAAGAAACTCAGTGAATGATAGAAAATGACACCCTCATCGAGAGTTCATTTGCTAGAAGGGTGCTTTAGTTCAGCTAATGAAAAATGTTTTCTATTGCTGTCTAGGACTGTCAACAGTCAAGCAAAATAAATGGCTCAATCCTGGATGCATCGGAAATAAATGTGTTTGGATGTTAGTGCAGTTGTATCAGCTATTTGAAGATTATGAATGATAAAAGGATAAATTTGATGGTGCTGACTTCAATAAAGAATAACATTAAGGTAGCTGCAGGCACGCAGCTTTGAAGATGGTGCAGTATAAAAATTCGCCTTTATGCCTCTATAGTATCTGCCTGCAGGAAAACTAGTTAAAAGGCAAATAAACATTATAAAAGAACTAAGAGAAAAGCTTTTCCTCATAGTAATTGAGAGAAATCTGTTATGAACTGTTGAATCTGCAATGTAATTTAAATATATTATTTCCTTCTCAGAGTCTAGGAGTTGCTGGCAAATTATCCTTGTTGAAGATTGTGATGCTGTTGCTGGTTATACATTAGAAGTTTTATTTCTAGAAGAGACATAGTCATAGGGGGATCCATAATTTCTTTAAAACTTGCTTCTACAAGGAAGGATACTGTCCACTGACTTGGTGTAGGTGAGGTCAAATCTTCTCCTGATGGCTGCCCTTCCACCCTCAAGTAGTTCAGAAATGACTGATCTGGGGACTAGGCAGTAGGCACAAGATCAGCAACAGCTTTTGCCTTTTTTTGTGTGTAATCAGCACCCCTGACCAGCCCTGATCCTCTTTGGACGTCTGCTCCATTGTGCAACTGGACTCATGGCAGAATGATGCCATTTGTTCCAACCTTTTGATGAAACCTGAACGGTACTCATAGGTTATGCAAAGTTCTCCCCTATCAGCATCGCACCTCAGAGATCACAGCCTCCTCTTTTAAAGGACTCGCAGGACAATACCAACAGCCCCTTTTTCAAGTGAAGTGTACATCACAAAATCAGAACCATTAGTTGGTTGTCATCTTAACAAACATAGAAACACTTGATGGTTTTAATGGATGCAGTTTGTTTACACACAGCTTGAGCAGACAGAAATGTTACATACCATTCTTCCAAGTCAGATTTAAGTCACACTGGGAGGGCAGTAAAGGAAAAAGCGCTGCTGTTGCATGAATTAGACCATAAATCGTAAAATACAAAAAGAACGAGAGCTCCTTTACTATGTCTTTCACTTATAGCATAGGTAGAGAACAAGCTGTTGAGTAGAAGGTCATAATGCCACAGATTTCTATGTGTTGTTAAAAGGGAATTGTCTAGTCAAACTGGGCGTTTATCTCTCTCAAAGACATCTTTGTAAATGGAAATCAATATGGTTGTTAATGATAATAGGTTTCCAACAGTAGTATGAATGTATCTGGTAATTTCTAGGCAATCGAGTGATAAAAACAAGCTCCATTACACTTGATTGAATTTATTTTTTTGTCCTCTTCATAAAAGTGGCTCTAGGAATCTCTTGTGAACCAGCCAGCCTGGTTTCAACCCTCAGGTTAAGACCAAGGTAGAAAGCTGCTAGTTCATTGTGTATATAATTGCTTCTGCCTTTTTCTTTTTGAATATTGGCAAAATCTAGAATTCATGCTCTGCAGATGTGTATCACTAATTTCTGGAACTTTGCACCAAGTTTAGTTTGTCACCAGGAGCAAAACAAAACTTCTGTGGGAGATCATCAAAGCAAATGGTGGAAAATAGCTGTTTCCAATTAAATGCTGTGACGGTACTGTGAGGTTCCTACAAGCCTGAATTTTACTTCAAAGAACAAAGGGACTGAACAAAATTCACCAAGATCTTTAATTGCAATTTCTGTGTATATACATTTATATACATTTAGTTATTTATAGAAAGCCTGCAATAAATGCTGTAACAAAATATTTACATCCTCCTTTTTGATACCCGGATCAGCCTCAACATTGTTTACAAAATACTGACAGTAAAGGTGTCACTCTAAAATGGATTTTGACACTGTTTTCTTCCATTCATCGGAGCATAGCACCAGTAAATTGGTATGAGTTTTTACAAACAATGGCATTTAAAACAATCCTTGACTCAGCCAACAGCTATGATTTATTGTCAGTCAGTTGGAGGTGCCAAAGCACCAGAAGCAAAGAATTGCTTTGGGAAAGGTTTGTATGGGTGGTGTGCCTGCTTTTTGCCTCTGTGGCTGGTGTCAGCTCCAGTAAATTCCAAGAAATAATTTGCAGGAGAGTGATGAGGCCCAGGTAGAAAAATAACCATCAGTGAGATGGGGTTTCATTTACATCACTGCAAGTTGGTAGATCGATCATTGGCAATGCTGTTGCTTATCAGCAGTGTGCTGCATTACCGTAGGCTGTCCATTCTCTCTCTTGCCCTGTACGTTGGCTAATATTTGTTCTCTCTGACCACCTGCGTAGGGGGAGAGGATGAACTTTCTTTAACTTGGTGTGCCTTGTAGCACTGAGATACTGTTTTCTCACTGTGAGGAAAGAATTATGAAAGTGAGGCTATATTTTCCCTGTTTTTCTACAAAAGATATCAGCATTTTTCCCTATGGCACTGTGTTCATACTGAATGTTCACTGGTAGTCCTACAGGCAGCCTCACCACTGAATTCACTGATTGTGATATTCAGAGCATTAAGGAAAAAGACCCAGCAAATGGAGTTTTCACTGTAACAGTCTTGTATGATTATTGCTGTAGACATCTTGCAGTGATTTAATCTGTTTACTAGAGACAGAAATGTGTAGCCATTGCAAACTGTCTATAATAATTAGTTCATGATAACAAAGTTATGCCTGGATGACTGCAATGCAGACTCCTGAGTGCATTTTTATGGAAAAATATCAACAGTGCTGAGTTAGATGAAACTGAACTAATCCTGTTGTTATCTGTTCTATTTATATTTTATAAGCAAGAACTGTCAGCTTGACCAATGCAATAGAAGTGACATATATACAGTTATTTGTGAAATTGTTTGAATGAAATCTCAGTGGCAGGTGATGACCCTGTGCTGAGGTATGTGTCAGTGGGTGTTTCCTCTAGACCGTTCAGAAAGAGGTACCCCAGTTTCTCCAGCCAGGCTACTTCTTGTCTTCCTTCAGGTCTGCACTAAAGGTGGCTAAAGGGATAGCCACAGTTTCTCATGAAAATGGATCTTGCCTATCGTGGAAGGTTCTTCTGTTCTGAGAAAAGTGCATGTATGTCATTGACTTATCCTTGCACACATACAGGTCCCAAAAGTAGGACATGGCAAATACAGCAATACTCGGGCCTAGGGCTTTACAAATCAGATTGAGCTGAGCTCCTCTTTTCTGCTTGCCCTTTTCCTGCTGTCCCTCTGAGATTTTCCTAAATGGTTCCCCAATCCAGTAGCAGTTTCTGTTGTAGCAGTGGTAGCCAACAGCTTGGTGGTTTCTCACTGAGAAGGGTACCTGGGCTATTTAGGGCTTTGTCGGACAACTGTGTGGGTGGTGGGTGTTCCCCAATTCAGGAGAGGAGCAGACCTTCCAGGAGAGGAGTTGACTCTGCTCCAAGAAGGCTGCTGTGGGACTGGAAGGAGAACTAAAGGATGAGGACCCATCTTTTCCAGCAGTGGCTCATAGGAGAGGAGGGTGGTACAGGGCAGATGGGGGTGGAAGGAGCAGGGAGTGCTCCAGGAGCTGCAGAGCTCCCACTTCATGCAGCAGATGCTCAGCTTCGGTCTTTGCTCCTCCTTTTGCTGCAGCTCTACTCCTCTTGGAGCTGGTGCCAGGGGAAGGGATTTGCACGTCTGACATCTTTCAGCCAGTTTTAAAGCAAAGCCAGAAATAGCTTTTGGGGAGAGAAGGGGAGCTTAAGAAAGTTTCATTTGTCCTGCTCTAAAACTGCCCCTTTCTGACTGATTATTTTTCTTTAATAATTCCTTTAATATGGAAAGTGTAAGTGCAAGCGGATCTTCAGGCACTTGTAAACACATGCGATTTAGCTGCACAGCATTTTTAGTCTTAATAGAGAAAAGAGAGATCAGGCACTACCTTTGGGACAGAACGTGCCTCCAAGCCAGCTGTGTGCCTGGGGTGTGCTACGTAAGAGTGTTCCCTGTTTTCTTATAAATGAAGTTTTTAAGACCAAGGTAGATTTAAGCAAAATGTTAAATAGTGGTTGCAATGACCACTCCCATCTAGAGGTATATGATAAAGCATGCAACCTTTACAAAATGCAGTGATACAGTTCTTTATTATAAAGAAGCAGTGGATTCCCAATACGGTAGTGTTTCAGCAAAGTTCAGCTGATCTGGTATCTTCAGTTTCACAAGTCACTACAGAAAGGTTAATTGGGTGGCCTAGCCATACATTCTAGGCCAAGGGAAGCCTCTCTCTAGTGTCTTGCCATGTGCCTGTATGCCTGTTATCATCTAGGTTTGAAAAAAGAGCAAGATTCCCAAACGTTCAAATGGACTGTCCACTCAGCTAAGCAGTTAACTGTTCTAGATTTTACATTCATTGGTGTCATTGCTCATTCCGTGGTTGCAGCTGCAGCTGATTAGAGGTGACAGAGGATTTACCTTGGTCTTCTGAAGGGCTTTAAAACATCAGAAAACTAGATTTCCTTTGGAATTGAAGCAGTGGATGTGCCCATTACATCATTTCATTGCTGTGTGTTTTGCACAAAGTAGGCTTTTCTGTTTGATATTGTCCTGGTTTTGGCTGGGACAGAGTTAATTTTCTTCCTCATAGATGGCATAGTGCTGTGGTTTGGATTCAGTATGAGAAGAATGCTGATAACACTGATGTTTTAGTTGTTCCTAGGTAGTGCTTACACTAGTCAAGGACTTTCTTTTTCAGCTTCCCATGCTCTGCCAGGTGCACAAGAAGCTGGGAGGGGGCACAGCCAGGACAGCTGACCCAAACCGATCAGAGGGCTATTCCATACCATATGACGTCATGCTCAGTATATAAACTGGGGGGAGTTGGCCAGGGGGCAGCGATTGCTGCTCGGGGACTGTCTGGGCATCAGTCAGCGGGTGGTAAGCAATTGCATTGTGCATCACTTGTTTTGTATATTCTTTTATCATTATTATTATTCTTTTCTCTTCCTCCGATGTCCTATTAAACGGCCTTTATCTCAACACATGGGTTTTACTTTTTTTTCCAAATTCTCTCCCCCATCCCAGGCGAGGGGGTGAAGGTGAGCGAGCGGCTGTGTGGTGCTTGGTTGCCGACTGGGGTTAAAGCACGAATAAATAGAATAAGAGATATCCGAAACTATGGCCAGTTACTTGTTATTTAATGTTGCAATTGCAATTCTGCCCCTCCTGGGGGGTCACACGTGTCTGTGCTGACCTGAAGCCACAGTTGTCTTTGGAGAATGATGACAAGAAGCTGCAGTGGAAGTCCTCAAGACAAATTTTGTCCCACGCTGTGGGATCTCAGAGAACGTACTGCTTGCTCTCGCACCAGTTCTGTAGTGTGTGGAAGGGGCAATGTCTTTGCAGCTGGGTCACTGGATAAGTGAGGTGTTTGGCTCTCTAAGGCAAAACCAATTACCATGTGGGCTATTGTGAACATGGGAAGCTTTCCTGTTCCCCAAATCATGTGTTAAGGGTACATATGCACGAAGCTTTTGATACAGTATGGATGTACAGGTTGTGTCCCTTTATGCTCCTCTCCTGTGCCGCCGGAAGGAGGCTTGGCCACGGCTGCCAGAGTAGGCATTTGGCACAGGAGACCGCGAGGAGAAAGCCTCCTGGAAAGCCTCATGCAGTCCATGAACCAGTCTGTGCCGTTGTCACTGCTGCCATCCACTGTTCTCAGTGGTCAGCCCTTTTTAGCTGCTTGCTGGGCATTGCAATCACCCCTTTACTTTGGCCACTCTCTGGTGTGTGGCAGCAGCCAAGGAGACAGGGAGGGCTGTTGGCACGAAGCTTTGTGCTCAGCATCCCTTGCTGTGCCTTCCCTGGGCAGCCACGCTCTCCCTGGCTCTGCCGCGGTACCTTGGCGGGGCTCCTTTGGTATCACTCATTTGAACCACATGCCCATCCCCATGCCATGGCCCATACGACACAAGACTCCTATTGATTGAATTACCTAACAGTCTTTATAACAAATGGTGCAAAGCTGAGGGCTCTTGAATCACTTAAGGTATTTTGCTTGCTGGGGTGTGTGTGTGTGTAACATATGCGAGGATTCAAGGCTTAGTTCTGATCCTACTAAAGTAACATAAGACCTAATCCTGTTCCTACTATGGCAGATTTATCAGAGCATGACTGTTAATGCTCTAAAGCTGACTGAGAGACAGCTGCATGCTGCGGACAGACAGCAGCCGAGAGTTCACTCCTACAGCTACCACAGGAGCAGGAAAATAGCAATGAGTAATAAGAGTGGGGAATTTACAGCAATTTAACAGCAAGCTAAATGAATGTAAATTGATAATGTGCCCCTGCATTAATATTAATTATTTCTCTCACCAAAATAAAATGAAAAAAACATTGTAAGCACTCATTTTAAAATTTTAAGACTATATTATTAAGGCACTTATTTAATGCATTTGGGACCCGCTTTCCTGTTTTGTATCAGAAATAAGAATTTTGGCACAAGATAAACAAGTGAAAAGGAAGACTAATACTCAGAAGATGACAATTTCTCCTTGTATTCTTTCTTCCTTTTCCCCTTCCCATTTGAGATACTGCTCTGACTCTCTATGTTCTGGCAATTCTTATTCTCTCAGAATGTGATTGATTGCAGTAGGTCTCTTGCTAGAATTCAGTCCTGTAGAAGGAGTGATTTAACTTGGGGAGTATGGGCTTCGGTCACAGTTCATAATCTTCCTATAAATTGCTGTGCTGCTCCTCACAGCACCTTAGAAAGGATTTACCATCCAAAAAAATTATCACTTCCCCACCTTGTTCTGAGAAAATTGTAATTTGAGCCTCCAGGAGAAGTGTTGCATGTTACCTGTCCTGACTAGTGGGTTTGTCCCCCTGTGCTGTCTGGCTGGTTCCTCAGGGTAAGAGGTGAGGGCTGGCTCCCTTGCATTTTGCCCCTGATCAGGTAGGTGGATAGCTTGCTTCTCTACACGTGTGCTCAAAGATCCGAGGAAGCAATTCAAGGATCTCCCTCCATGGTAGCCATATCATACAGGACAGCATGCCTCCCTTTAAGCCAAGGATTTTTCTTTTTACATGCCTGTATAGCACATAGCATGCTTTGGGCTGATGTGTAAACAATCAGCAATGATAGTGACGTATTCAGATAATATTGCAGATCCATCCCCATCAGCTGTCAGAGATGGATCGTGGCTGCCCCCCATCTCCCCCATTCCTACTGATAAGTGTTCTTAAGTGCTGGGATGCATCTTAGGTGCATTGTAACCCCACACCTGCCACCAAAGTGGATGATGTGGCTGTAGTTTGGAGTGCAGGTACAGACACAGGCAGAGACAGTCATCTGTCAGTGCTGAGCGGTCATTCTCTGCAGCTGTTCCCGATCTCTTCGGAGGAAAAGATAGTTGCACAGGTAGAAAAAACCCCGAAGGATCAATTTGGCCTACAGAATTGCCAGCTGGACCGTGCAGATCTAAGCTAAGGTCTTATAAGCATGCTGAAGTAATTTTCAATTTTCCATTGCAGAGGAGGAAAAAAAGCTGGAAAATCAATATAATTTCTGTTTTCCATAGGAGACAATGGACAGATTGTATGCTTTAAGGTCAAACAGATGTTTCTTCTTGAAGCATTTTTTAATCCATAAAAACAGTGGGAAAATATATACAGAGGAAAAATGTTTCAAATAGATTAAGGGTATATTTTTGCTTTATTGCAAATGTTTTAAAATGTCATCTAGAAAGAAAAATATTTAGCTTTGATTTAGATAATAAAGTCCAGTAATTTTCAAAGTCGTCTCTTTCCTTTTTATACAGAAGCAGGGTGAACCTTCTAAGTCACAAGTAAGGAGAAGAAGAAAGAAGATGATTTAATTCTTTTTAATAATTGTCAGAAGATGAGATTCTAAAATGGCTGGCATTCTGTTATTTGATATCAGGTCTACTTCAACAACTTGAAAAGCTATATGCTAAAATACTTGGAATAGTTGTGAAACCAAGAATTCTTATGGTACTCTAAAATCTCTCTCCTAAGAGAAATAGAGAAAGCAAGCTACACATTACATGAAAATGGCAATGTATAGATAGTGGTATCAGAGCCATCACCAGAACGTATTCACTGATTTTTGGCACATTTAAGTTTGCAGGTGCAGGAATGTGCAGGTTTAGAACATGGAAGTATGGAGTCAGTGTTATCCTGATTTCTGATAAATATCACTGGGGTGATAGAAAGCATATCTTTCCCTCCCGAGCATTTAGACCAAAGCTCATTGTGTAAAATATCAGCTGTTATTTTGTGCTTGTACAAAGTTTAGTGTGAAAGAGCCCACAGGCAAATCAATGGTTTCTTTCTAGCTTCTGAGCCCAGACGAGCCTGTGCACTCAGCCTTTGAGTCAGGAGCTGGGGTAGCTAAACTTCTGTGCAATATATCTTCACCAGGAGCTTGGGCAGACAATCCCAGGGACCTGCCAGTGACGTACGAGGTAGGCTAAGGGAATAATGCGTCCTTCATCAGGGTTGTGGTAAAGGCAGCACAGTTTAATATACTCTGATCTGTAAGGTTTATGAAGACTTTATTCAAAGAGCACTCTTGTGTGCCCTCTGCATTTTCAACACCAGATAAGAAGCTTTATAACCCTGAATTATTTATAGGTTGGTAATACAGTATATCTGACCTTTTTATAGGGTAGCATCGTGCAGAAGGGAATGAAGTATTTTAGCACAAGGGTCATGCGCACAAGGCACCCTCTCCTTGTTTCAGTTGTGATGTCCCCTAGCTTTGCTCTCTCCTAGCCATTTGTTTTTTTTGCAGTGGCATTTCTTGTGTCTTAATGTGTGAACTGAGGGCAAATCATGCAAAATACATCTCTTAGATTTTGAAGGAGAGCTTTCCGTTTCAGCTGTGATTGATCAAATGCAGTGTTATAAAACCAGTTTAAAAGTTGTGCCCACTCTGCTCATCTCATAAGGATGAGCAATAAGGCCTGTATTTCCCAGTTTATTGAGCCTGAGCAATATCTTTTACCTGCTCTAATGCAAAAGCATTGAATTGAAGAAAATTGGCATTGTACTCCCATGAGTCACCAGAACAGTAATGGAATAAGATTTTATCTACGGCATAGGAAATCCAGTGTGTATCTCTAAAAAGTGTTTTAATATAATCTTTCGGATTCTGAACCCAGAAGCATATGATAAATCCACATACCTCTTTTGAGTGCTGTGTTTTGGTTTCAAATCTCATTTGCAGTTACTAGTTTGTAAAAAAACCCACCCAAAACAAACGAACAACTCCAAAACAACAAAATCCCCTCAATGTACGTGCTTTTAAAAACTCCCAGGAAACTCTCATATGGGGTAGCTCATGCAAGTACAAGTTCTACTGTTTATCATCAGCATTAATGTATTAAAATCTTTCTCCTCTGGTTAGTAATTGCTGTTTTTTCTATCTGCTGACTTTAGAATGTGCCATATAATTGCTGCTTGGTCCCACTTCAGGTCAACCTGTTTCTTCATTGCATCTTCCAACGTAAATGTGAAAAACACATGGTCTGGAAATTTGCCTATTCTTCATTGTAAGAGACACACCGAGCAATATACAGAGATTGCTGACAGCCCACTAAAAGCCAAATTTTGAATATCTGCATCTACACTTTGGATCAGTGCAACCCAGAAGAGCTCCTTTCTAGAATGGGAAGAGGGACTGGAGACCCTGAACAGCAAGTGTGTGCATGTACTTGCCTTCCTCTCAACCTTTGATAGGATTTTAAAAGCAGGACAAAATGGTAATGTGTTGGGTGGGTTCCTGACTACTTCTCACTTCCTAGAGTTACATCTCTGAAAAATGCAGGCTTGGGCTGCACACTTGCATTTAACTTTAGTGCATTAAATTTATAGCGGGTTTGCACTGCAGATCTGAAAGTAGATTGATGCTTTAAAGCATACCTCAGGCGAGGGAAGCAAAGATAAATCTAATAGGCAGTAGTATTGCTCATTTGTGCACTGCTATTCAGTAGGACTTTTTTACTTATCCAGGATGGTAAAATAGGGACATTAAAGATTCAGGCTGAGCAAAACGTGAATGTGAAAAGGCTATACTCTGGCATGGGCTTTAACATCGTAGCACAGTAAGGAAGTGATGTGGGTCACTGAATAAAAGGCAGGATAACGACTGCATATAGGCAACTGTCAAACATTTCTGTAAGATGCTGTGAGATACTTGAAATTTTTAACCTTTTAATTTGTCACAAAGCCTTTTTTCCTTTAAAAACTTATGCTATTAAACTATGTTGCACTTCAACAGAAGTGCTGGTGACTTGCAGGGAACTTACACCTGTAAGTGCTGTGGCTCAGGTATCCTAAGAGCTCCAGTATGGCTCTAACTACAGCCACTTGCAGCACTTGGCCTCCCAGTTTCAGCTTGCTGTGGAAGTTACTTCAACTAAAGCTTTAAAGATGTTTTGTAACATTTATGTTTGTGATCACAAAAAATATTGTGAATCTCCTTTAGAGAAATTGGTAAGAGAAATATGATGATGCCAAACTCTGAAGTGAGAGAAGGGTTGAATGTCTTCCAAAATTACTCAGATTCTTTTTTTCATTTGCTGGATATTTGTACAGTTTTATTCTTACTACTGAAATCAGGGGTTTCAGCGATTGGGTAACTGCTTTTGTCTGTAGGTAGTTCCAGTAACTCCAGTGAAGCTATGCTGAACTTGCACCTCTGAAGGACGTGATCAGAAGGAGTTTTGTGTGCTCCTAAATTGGGCTATTTTAAGGGCGGAATGGCCTATAGTGAAATTTAACAGACCTATTGCCCTGTTTGTGTTATGGCAACCTCCCAAGCCTTGTGCCACCTGTAGCATCATTGTGTCCTTCGCAGAGTTTTGTGTCCAGAATGGTTTTCTTAATGCAAGTGTCTGCAAGTGGCCACGCAGGAAGGCAGCCTGTAGCTTCTGTCCACAGCACTGTCACCAGAGGAGACCTTGCTCTGCTGGCACTAGGTTTATAAGGCACCTTTTCAGCATCCTTATCCTTTCCTGCAGAATAAAGGAAGTGAAGCCAAGGCAAAATGATCTCCTCTAAGATTTTCATTGTAAAGGGTGATTGAACCAATGGAGAATAAATTATGTTTTGGACAAAATAATTAAAAAGGTGTGAGATAACCGATTCAAGTGTAGCTGGAAAACCAAAACAAAGCAATGACATCTCTGAGGGATTAGACTTCTGAAAATGTAATGCTAGTGCACCAGACAAACAATGAAGTTGCCTTCCTGATGTGCTGAGGATTAGGTATCTTGCTTCAGCCATTTGTTGGACATTTAATTTCACTCTGGGTTAAGGAGCTTGGCTTCTCCTCCATACCCACCTTACCATTTTCTTTCCTGAGCATCACAATCATGTTGTGGCACTTCACAGAGATGTTCCAACTATGTTTTCCTAAAAATAAGAATAGGAGAAAATGAATGAAACTGATGGTGAAACAAGTCTGGAGACTGAGAAAACCTGTAATGTTTTGGATTCTGTGTGACTGGTCTCAGAAGTCTGGCCTTTCTGTACTGTCTGAGATGAGCTACCTGCAGTTATTCCACTTGGATACACAGTGAAACAAACTTTTAACTGGGAGTTTTTTCTCAAAAGTTATCTGTCCAGGATATGCTACCATTATACTGTCATCAGCAGTAGAAGCAGCTCCTCACTGGAGCTCAGTGCATGGCATCTCGCTGCCTGTTTTTAATGAAATCCCCTTTAGCCAAGGCATCTCATCTCCATTGTGCAGAGTCACAGCAGGTATCTGTGTATGTTGGAAAGCCGTTAAGTCCTTCTTTTCAGGGTGAGGGTGGCTTTGCACAGTGTGAGCATTTCAGACCAGTCTTTGCTTGGTGTCAGTTGTATTAAAATAGAACACAAAGGATGTTTTTTCAGTGTAGGAAGCACTTTCTTGTTCTGGTCGCGTGAATTCTTTGCATACGATGTAAATATATTGTAGCATATAAATATGATATACAGATTTCCATACACATAGGCTGTATAAGAACAATGTAGCACCAGTCATCTCACTGTGACTGCAGGGCTTTTGCAAAACACCCATTAATTCTGTCTGGTCATTCCCCGTTGTATAGATCGAAAAAAGTATAAAGTTCCTCAAGTTGCTTGCTTCTGATTGCTTCTGTGTTTCAGAGGTTCTTCAAGCTCTTTTAAATCAAATGAAAGATGGATCCTGTCCTATTGCTGACTCATGCCTCTTATGTTTCTGTTCCGTTGCATGGGTTTTTTAACATTCTGCAATGTAAATGTATCAAATTGATAAACCTGACATTCAGAAGATACATTTTCTTGAGTCATAGCTATTCTCTGTCTCAATTTTCCTTAGACTTAAGAAAAATTTCTACTGCCCTAGCATGCAAAGGTCTTTGGAGATTTTTTTTTTTATTTTACTTTCACAGCACTGGTTCTTGTTACAAAAAAATTCAGTGTGCATGCGGTTTTATTTCTTTCAGATTTTTTGTTTTTAATTTCTTGAAAATAGACTTTTCATTCTCAGGAAATCCTTTGCTTCTGACTGCTGTTTCTTCCTCGTATCTATCACTTCCTTAAAGAGCTGCCTAGAAAAAAATTACAAACAGCTATCTTACAAGAAGATAGATGACAGTATAGTTTGATGGGCTCTCCCTAAATTCTCACTTATATATATAAAGGAGTATGGGTTGAGGTGTATGTGTAAGTGTTGCATTGCAATATGCTTCAATCATTTCCAAAATCCTACTTAAGTTTCTGGCATTCCTGAGAGATGCGCGCGCACTGACACTAGTTGATGACATTTCCGTCCTTTTCTGATTACTTGAAAATGTGCAACTTTCTGTGCTTCTGACAAAGTCATCCTTCAGGCTCCCAAAATCCTTACAGCTGTTTACAGACTGCCTCAAGCCTTTTTGTATGCATAGAAGTCATAACCCATTTTGATCCTGTCATGGTTTAACCCCAGCCAGCAACTAAGCATCACACAGCCTGGTGGGATGGGAGAAAGAATCAGAAGAGTAAAAGTAAGAAAACTTGTGGGTTGAGATAAGAACAGTTTAATAATTGAAATAAAATAAAGTGAAATAGTAGTAGTAGTAGTAGTAGTAGTAATAATAATAATAATAATAATAATAATATACAAAGCAAGTGATGCACAATGCAATTGCTCACCACCTGCTGACCGATGCCCAGCTAGTCCCCGAGCAGCGGTCACTGCCCCCCGGCCAACTCCCCCCAGTTTATATACTGAGCATCATATGGTATGGAATAGCCCTTTGGTCAGTTTGGGTCAGCTGTCCTGGCTGTGCCCCCTCCCAGCTTCTTGTGCACCTGGCAGAGCATGGGAAGCTGGAAAGTCCTTGACTAGGGTAAGCACTACGTAGCAACAACTAAAACATCAGCGTGTTATCAACATTGTTGTCATACTAAATCCAAAACACAGCACTATACCAGCTACTAGGAAGAAAATTAACTCCATCCCAGCGAAAACCAGGACAGATCCTTATTGATATAAGTTAAAGGATGAACTACATGCATTGATATTAAAGAAACAATCTGGCTTGATTATAAAGCACGAGTCTGTACTAGGAGCAGTCATGCAGTCTTTCTTCTGCAGGTAAATGGGTAGTAATGTCACGGGGCATTGCAAGGAGGAATTCATTAATCTTTGGAAAGAATAAAGCTACTGCAAGAAGAAAAGCCCGTGAGGAAATTACTCTGTCAGCTGTGCAGGGTTTGGATGCTGCATATGCCAGTGGTTGAGAGACCAGGTCATGCAAAATGCTGGGAAGAATAGCACCGGATGAACTCAGCCCTGCTCATAACGCAGGAGCCCTGGGTTAGAGGGCAGAGCTTTCATAAATAATGAGCATGGCGTAACAGGAGAGTTGTCAGAGGCAACCAGAGCTTGGGGTTTCCTAACGCTCCAGCCCTGCCTGAGCCTCGCACCAGTGCAGTTAGTTTCTGAGCACGCGTGCATTTGTGTGTGAGGGAGGGCTGCCTGTGGAGGGTTTCACAGAGCTGAGAAGTGGTGCTTGAGGTCAGCGCCGGTGCTGAGCACTCTGTGTGGCCACTGAGCTACAGGGAGGCTCCACTGAAAATCTAGCTCTTTAAGCTTGTTTAGGCTTTTAAATCAAACTGGTTTTGATTTTGAAATTACTGAAATCCCCCAGCACTCAGAAGCTGAAGTATCATCCTCTGGCGATGGAAAGATATGCAAATTACAGACTTCATGTCTGCAGTATTTTCTACCTGAGAAGATTAACCTGGCAATACGAGCTTCTTTACAGTAATGCAAATTCATGGGACCTGGACACCATTGTGGGAGTGAGATCAACTTTCATTTACCTGAAGTGAATTTTTTTTATCTGTACATAGGTCTAGTAGAGCATGGTCAAATTAATGCCCTTGGATAAACTAACTCCTCTCATTTCCATTATGGTGGTAGTAGTTAGAAGCACCACTTTACCGCTATGTCTTCCTTTTTGCCTGAAAGCAACTGATCACAGTGAACTAAAAGTAGGGACCACTTATTAACGTTGCGTTACACAAGTCAAAATCACTTCTTTACAGCACTGATAATCAAATGCACTGTTTATAACTGTTCTGCAAGCATATATGACTCCTTGCAATATTTATTCTTACAATGAACATCCTACATTGCTGGGAAATTCAGAATTGCTTTTCTCTCTACTGCAGGCATCTAGTATAAAAACTAGGCTGATTATTCACTCTCTTCCCTCTCCATCCAGGCAGCAAAAGCAATATTTTCCTTGCCTCAGAAGCTGTTATGAAGTTGAATCTACTTAGATTCCCCGGTAAAAGGTGGTATTGAAGCGGACAGATACTATTTAAGAGACTAAAGCTTATGCCACAGCCTAGATAGGTAGTCACAAAAAAAAAAAAGTGAAGTTGACTGTTGTTTATAAACTTTGGATCAAATCCTAAAGTACTTATTTTTACTGTGAGTTTTGCTAACCAAAATAGCTTCAGGACTTACTTATTTTAAAGTCAACTTATGACCTGCTAAAATACAAAAGACTATGACATCTCTAATGGAATCAAAGACTTTTCCATTTTTTTCTCCCAGCAAAAGAATCATTTATAGAATTGGCATTCATACTCTACATTTACAATATGAAGCTACAGTGTCCTTTTTTTTCTTTCTTCAATTAATTCCTTAATTCTGTACTTAACAATATATATGGTAAGGTGGAAAGCAACTGTAGACCAGAAATGGTTATCTAGTTGGACCCTATTGCACAAGAAAACAATAGCTAATTATGGTAAGATTGGTCATATAGCAGCTGACAGATCCATCTAGTCAGGTAGCCTGCTTGTACAAGTGGCCACTACTGTGTCCTTTAGAACCACATGACCTCGCTATCTGCTAAACCACAATACATGAAATAATTTTATCATCACAGAGGAGGAGGGAAACAACGTCTTGGTTGCTGCAAGGGGACATAATTCAGCGAGGTAGTACCCTGAGTTCAAGGCTTTATTCTTCTGAAAGCATTGTCTTTGTCTTGCACCACTGAAGTGGTCATCAATTTATCCATCTTTTCATGAAATTGTTGGCCTGTGTCAATAAATTCTACATATCTCCTCTAGAGGGAGTTTGATTTGAGGGCAATTCTCTTGTGGGAGAGTGTCATTTACCTGCTGGTTTCTGCCGCTTCCGTCCTGGTTCCTGAAAGGAGCTGGGCTTATGAAGACTTGTAACTTGGCAGTGGCAGAGGCGATACCTGAATGCAATAGCTGATGCTTCGCTAATTGTGCCTAATTTGAGAATGTAGCCTGTCCTGAGAACTGTTCTGATCCTAAAAGCCTGATTTATGGAAGAATTTCTACACCTGAACATTCAGATAGGTACATGATGGGATTAAAATATCTCAGTAAGTATTAGATGTCTAAAACCTACTGTTGAAAATCCCTCTGAGCTCATAGCTGTCTCCTGAGACAGTTAAAGACCTCTTCTGAATATGGAACTACATTTAGTATTCTTTCAAACACAGCATACTGGGAAGGAGAGAGACCTGCCATGTCCTCCTCTCTGCGTGAGGAGGGGTGACTGGCAAGGTGCAGAGCAGTCTGTGAAATGGCCATGGTGTAGGGGTTGCTTAGGGCAGGAGGAGGATTCCCCATGTATTTTCATAAATATGGTCCTGAGTACGTTTTCTGTCTTAAACTATTCAAGCTACTAGACTATATGAGGTGGCAAGTTGCTGGGTTTGGTGGCTAATGATATCTGAGTTTGTTTGCAAATTACAGTTCTGCCTGAAACAATGAGGTGGTAACAAAAGTAAGTCTGATTTTTATGTGTGCACCATGACCGAGGTTTTGACAGTGCTTATTAGTTTTCCAGTTGAAATGACGGACTTCGCATATACCTTCTGTCTTCCTCTGCAGCATCATTACACCAGCAGGGAATTTTGAATGCTTTTTGTCTTGGAGCCCTCTGTGAGGAGGACAGCAGCTGCGCATACAAAAACATCTTTAGTGACCTAAAGACTGTAGCTGGAACTGTTTATTCTCATCTAAAAAAATCTTTTTAGATAGAGTGAAAAAGCCTAAAAAGTTAAATGAGATGTGCTGTAACTGTCCTATGGAGGGGTTTAAGTGTGATGTTTCATGTTAGTACCAAACTACCTGCAAAAACCACAATCCGACACTTACTTTAGTTGAATTATTTGGGTTGGGTTTTTTTTTCCTTCTGACTGTTATTTTTGTGTTGATTCTGGGTCCATTCCCTATATATGACAGAGTGCAGGACACATTTTGATTGCCAGATATTTACAGAATTGATAGAAAGTAGCCAGGAAATGAAACGGTATGGACGATGCCTGCTTCTTCAGCTGAGGCCAGGATTTGATTTTCTGAGCCTTTTCCTTGTCACACATACTTCCTGTGCGTTATAAAGCAGAATTTGTTATCTGTTAAACACTTTGAACTTTGTCTCTATTCTACTTGTTTGGTTTTGTAATACTAGTCCAAACTGGAAATGTTTTCAACAAAATCATGATGCTTTAAAGCTATGTCCAGCAATGTGTTAGAGGCCATAGTGACATCTGCTTGTTGCTGAAAACTGCCAGTGCTAAGAGGCTGCCATCAGCTATAGTTAGACACAAAATTTAGGCCTCAATCTGGCAGTGAAGTGTGGGAAGAGGCAAGACATACATCTGAGTCTAGACCCTATCTCAGCTTTGACAAAATAAAGGAGAAAGTAGATCTGTCACTCTCTCCTGTTCAGGCATTTAGGTTTCCTTTCATAAACATCTGACTTTAAAAGACCTAGTTGGAGCAATGGCCTCATCAGAGAAGATGAATATTCCCATTGCATCTTCCACTGTCCAGGAGTGCTTGACCTTCCCAGCAGCAAGCTCAGCTCAGTCCTGACTCCTGACTTCAGTGCCTTTGGTAAAGCCAGATTAGCAAGCAACAAAAATAGCCAGGCTGCTGCCATCAGCCACAGTGAGTCTGAAGCATCCTAGTCCTGGTTCCCTTATATTCAAAACACATCTCAATGCAGCGTATGATGCATTTGCAAATTTGTTGCCCGGTTTTTTCCTGCAATTAGAGTGAGGACATAGGCCAGTCAATATTCCCTGTGGGTATTTGGTCTGTGAATTGTTGCTGTGTTTGGAGCTGTTTTGGTTAGCCAGAAACCTTCTGAGTTTAGCTTCTGTGTGTGCAGCTATCTACAAATCCAGCAAGGTGTAGCTGGATCATCATATTCCTACATCAGGCTATTGACATTATGCAGCACTATGCAGCATTTAGGTTCTGCAGGACCTCTGCAGTGGCTGGTATTACTAAGCTGCATAGAAAGCTTCTGATCAGTCAGTCCCAAGCCTACAAGAGGAAGAAGGACCTTTGTGTAGTGTATTAATCTGAGACTTGGGAGATGCTAGTCCACTTCTCTGCTCTACAAAAGATTTCTCTGGTGGCCTTTAACAAATAATTTATTTTCTTCTGTCTTCTGTTCCATGTCTATAAAATAGATCATCATGCCAGACTGCGGCTAGGAGAATTAATGGTCTGTGCGTATTGAAAGGATAGCGTGGTCTGTTCAGAGTTTTGATTTCATCCGTTTGGCAGGTGTCACCACAGTCATCAAAACATTTTCATGCAATTCAGGAGGCTAGTTTGTGCCTCCTGAGGTACCCCGAAGGGAAACGGAGCACCCTTGCCATCCGACTCCCATTTCGTTGGGGTTGGGCTAGAGGCTGCAGAGCAGCCAGGTCACATCTGTGATGTGTGATTGGTCAGTGAATTGCTGCATGAAGCTGGCAGGAGAGTAGCTGTGCTGCTTCCTCGCCCTGCTGCCCATTAGGGATTGTAAGCACAGCTAAAGTTCTGGACACAGCAGTAACGGGGTAGCGCTCAGGCTCTGACTGTGAAAAACAGAAACAACTACAAAGCCAACAGCAACAACAAATTTTGGAGTACCTTACCAAAGTATGGTGCGCTTCCTTGTCATTCGCTTTGCTGTCAGTAATTGCTTGTTGTAGCTTTGTCCTTGAACAGGTTTTGCATGTGAAGAAGCCTCTCTGAGAACAAGAACAGCATGTTGTATTGAAGCATGTAAACACCTTGGAAATTCTCAGACAATTGAGAGTGACTCACTGCTTTAGCACCCATGCTGGGGATGATTTGGCAAGATGCAGTTTCAATAACCAATACAGGCACAAGTGTTTTCAGAGTGGAGGCTTTGCCTAACCCGGTGTAGCTGGATGTGGTGCAGAGACGAGCCTTAGCTTCTCCCTGCCCCCACGGTATGGGCTAAAAGTATTCTCACATTTAGCTAATTCATCTTGTCTGCCTGATGACTGCTTCTTCAAAGCTTTGTTGTGGTAGATGTATCCAGCGAATGATGGATTCAAGAAGATAATCAAATGCAACATGATACGCCAAATATCTATTAAGCCAGAAAAACTTCTACCTTCCCTCTCAGGAATCCCATTCTCTTGAGTCAGGCAAAGATGAGGTTTGTGTGCTGATTAGTTACAATATTCCCTGTGAAGTAACTTGACTCAGCTAACAGGGAGTCCTGTGCCTCTGCTAAATCCTTCTGGGCCTGCACACTACTGCAGCAGCAGGCAGCCAGACGTTCATCGCCTGCTCTGCACCCCTTACTGGCAAACCTGGGGCTCTTCCAAGGGAGAAGCTCTAATAACAAAGTTAAAAGGATCTTCTTTTAAGCACCACTGAACCTGAACAAGGTTGGTGGTTGGAGGCAGGTGATAGAAGAGTAAAAAAAGGCAAACAAAGAAAAATCAGATGATGCTGTTGCAACTCGTATTTTCAGCAAACTCAGTTCCAGATAGCATGTGCTGAGGGCAGCTGGCTTGCAGAACAGGTGATGATACATAGCCATACTTCAGATAAATGCTGAAAAATTGCATGACTTACTAAAGTAACAGCTTTTCAATTTATAGTATTCCAAGGATGATGACTTTGAAGAGCGGTAGTTTGAATTTTAGCTGTTTTAACCCAAACTAATGTTCTAGAAATAATCCTCTTTATTAGTAAACCAGATGCTTTATTTCCTAAGAAGTCATGTATGAAATGGCAAATGCTAAGTAAAAGGAATACAAAATACAAAAGACAAAATCTGTTTAAAATGTTGGGTCTGGCAAACTTTCCTTTAGAGAAACGTCTAATAGAGGCTGGGCTGGGCTTTTCCTAACTGGATAAGAAAGATTGTTTGGGGGGGAAAGTGAATTTGGAAACACAATTGAAAAGATTCCTGGGCAGTACTTCTTCAAACCTACTTTATACCTTGGAGCTGCTGTGGAAGTTATTGCATCTGTCTACACGGGAATACTTGTTAGCAGCTGAGCTCATGTTCTGCCGTGGTCTGCAATCAAGCACTGCACATCTGCATGCAGATCTCCCACCGCCCTGCACATCACGCCGTCCAGGCAGCAGGTGTTAGTGACACATCTCCCCCTCCTCCCAACACCCATGTTCAGCCTGCACAGTGCATTTCTGACAACTCTTCCCAAGGCCCTCTAAGAGTTGAGAGGTCAAATATGTATAATTTTCTTTTTCTCTTTTTCCTCATAAAGCTCCTTTTACAAGTCTAGTCTGGCACTGTGTTAGAGATAAATGGACTTCAGATGAAACTAGTGATATCCAGCATTTCCCACTGTCTGTCCACGAGAGAGGGGCCTCGTGGGTCCAACTTTGTGTGGTGGAAAAAACTCTGCTGCTGAGTTTTAGGGAGTGGAGAGAGGAGAGGGCAGTTTGCAATTATTTTAATTCTTCACCTCTTCTGATGCAAGACCCAGCTTTGAGAGAGCAAAGGCAGGCAGTTTATTTGCTGTTCTCACCCACTTTTCGGAGGCAGTGACAGCACTCGAGCGTGCCACCTCAACCCTGGGCTGCCCTGCAGCGAGGACACCCCACCCGCCCTGTGTGCCGCCATGCCACCCAATGCTTGTGGGGCTGGTGGTCCTGAGGGCTCTGCTCTGAGCACGGAGATAGCCACCCAGGCGAAGTGCATGGTGGGGCAGCTCATTTACCCACTGCTGAGCTAGAGGACAGCTTTTCCACATCAAGAAAGTGTGAGATGCATCAAGAGGTGCTCCAGTACTGGCATCCTTCTGGGAGACTCTTGTCTGGCATCTGACATCAGATCCAAGTTACAAGTGAGCAGGTTTTGGAGTTCAGGGGGATTAGACAATCTCTGCCAGCATTGCCATGCACTCCTTGATGGCAGTTTCCAGAGCCTTCTGTCACCAAAGAACAAAAGCTAGATCCTGGCAGTTGCCTGGTGCTACCATCCACTTCAGCCAAACAGGTTTTTTGGGCTGGATGCCCCTGTAGCACAATGAGAATAATGGAAATTACAGCTGATTTACTAAGCAGCGATGCTTCTGAGCCAAACGGTTTCCATCTGAATATGAAGCAAATTTGCCAGTGCACTGGTGTAACAAATGCACGATCTCTTTGCCCCTTCGGTGCCTTTGTAGTCAAATGTTTGCTAGAAAGTCCAGTATTAGATAAAAATCAGGAAGGGTAGAAGTCACAACTTTAAAAAATAAGTTTCTCTAGACTTTCCTTAGTATATAATAGTAGCTCGAAGTGTTGGAAAATGGATAGATTAGAAGAACGCAAACCTGCTTTGTGCAGACTAGCCCAGGCGTGTGCACATGCCATAGGGTTGCTTCAGCAGGGCCAGCGTGGAGTCCCCACGCCAGGAGTTGTAGGAGTTGTGTTGTTTCATCTCAAGAGAAAATGTTTGCTCCTGTGGCCTTTTGAAAAACCTGCTTAAAATCTGAAAGCGCTGTAGCTTCTTTTTATGAATCCGGTGCCAAAACCTCTGCAGCGACGCCTCTGTGCCATCAGTAGCACAGAGCCAGACAAAGTCCTTTTAAGGACTTAATTTTGCAGCCCGATATAAATCTATGCCGTGGGCAGATTGGTGATAAAGATGCATGTTGGGAGAGTTCAGGGGCATTTGAGAGGACAGTGGGGGTGGGGGAGGAGATGAATCCTTGATGAGCCTCTGAGTCCTCTAAAATCTGTTGGTCCTTCCCAGCCCCCGGATAGCCTGTGATTAGAAAGACACGACGATGGCTCAGGTCCACCTGCTCTTGAGCTGTGATTTCAGTACAACTTCTCTTAGAGAAGTGGGCACACAGAAGTTAGGTGGCAAATCCTAATTGACGGGTGAGTGCCCATGAGAAACAGGGTTATTATGTAGTAGGGGAGATGATCCTAAAAGCAATTCATTTGATGAGGTTGTCATTATGTGAAAAACGAAGAGCACTTTTCCTTTATGTGGAACGCTGAAGCTCTTGCCAAAGTCCAGCTTTCGGTCACTGGTGCTGGTTGTATAATGATGACTGCTTTGTGTTTCTGAGGATCATAACCTCTTAGTTATAAACATATCAGGAAGAGGTTCTTCAGTGTTGTTTGCTGTATGTGCAAAGATTTATTTTCTCTGAGCTCTCTGTTAAATTGTTCAACTGTGTCATTGTCAAATATGCACACCCAGAGATAACAGGTTGATCTAACCATTGCTTACTCAGGTTCAGAGTGGTACACTGGGCGATACCTGCTGTTGTCTTTGCTTGAGTTTAGATTCATGTCTAACATTATTTTGGATAATAATGTCTTTTTTTAGACTCTAATTAGAATTTTCCATTAAATTACTCTTTCCAGTATATTGAAATACACTCTTCAAGGAGTCTGGTATTATTTCTACATTTACTTAACTGCTGAAGTGCCTGCTGTACTCTTCAGTTGCTAAGGAAATAGTTTCCTTTTCTCAATATATATTTTTCATGTCTCAGCTTATGCCTGTGGTGTAAGATCATCCATCTTCTCACCTGAACATATTTAAGTGAGTTTTGGGACTAGTAATTCTTGCAGACTAGATATCTTACGAAGGCATAAGAAAGAGCAGAAAGGAGAGCAGAGCTCTCGTGGAAGCAGGAAGGGAGCGACTTCTGGTTTTGTTTGCTTAATTCTGAACAGTTAAACAACTTTTTACACTGTAGTCAAGTACAATCATTGTCATAACAGAGAAATGTACAGCACCTATTGAAGTGTCCACTCTTACGTTACACTGTGCATTGGGAACTGTTCCTAACTAGATCTCAAGCGTGTGAGGCCCTGGTTGCGTACCCCAAGTTGTATGAGGTATATGGCAAACCTTTATTTCCTCCATGCACAACAACAGAATGTGATGGTGACAGAGCAGAATGTCACAGCACCTGCCAATGGTCTACTGCAGTGTGAAACCCACCGGGCTTCCAGCAGTTTCTCCAACCTCTCCGTGTCTGCAGTTCTTCCCGTTTTCAGGGAAGTGAGAGTATAGCGTGCTGCTCACAGCCTTTATTTCTGGTCAGGATGATGGTGATATTCCTACACTTGGGATAAGAATCAGTTTGTGTGAAATATGAGACTAGAATATGGGTGACATAAAGCATAGTATGACTACCTCCTTGAAAATGCCTTTCTCTTGTTTTGCAAATAAGAAAATTATGCTATGTAAATATAAACCATAAATGCACATGGAGAACTAAAGAGCCTGTGGTGCAGTATAAGGGGGAGTTAAGCTGAGATTACAAGGCTTCACTGCGCTCCTAACCTGAGATATGGCGTTGGTGGTGGCTTCTGCTGGATGCGGGTACAACTCTGAAACTCAAAATAAGCCATGTTTCAGTGAGGCTTAGAGGTTAGGAATTACCATCCCAGTGTTACCAGTGGAAGAGAGACAGCTTGCTCAAGGGCAAGCTCTGTGTCACATCTCTCTCTTTCCTCAGAACAGTGGATCAAGGAGAAAACTGGTTTACAGGGTCCCTTAGGAGAAAGCAAGGAGATGCTATCCCAGGTAAGTTTAGCCCAATGTGATGTTAGAACAGAGGTAGAGATGGCAAAGCACGATAGTTAAATGATCAATATTTTATTGATCACTTAAAAGCGCATAACCATGTCGATGTACAGTCTGTGCTCTCCCTCACTTAAGCTACAGCTGAACTCTTCAAACCTGCCTCTCAAATGAAAATTAAATGTTTTGCATTGCCTCAGTGAAGTGGAAAAACAGGGGAAGAGGAGAAAGCTTAAATGAAAAGCTGCCTGTAAGATGAAATGAAACGTTTTAGTTCAGGGAAATGAAGGGTTAGAGTTGCAAAGCAGAAGGAGGTGGCTGTTAGATAAAGCTGGGCTATTTGATACAACTGGGCCAGCTTTCAGGCTCAGGAAGTTCATTTTTCTCATTGAGAAGATGAAGAGGGTGGTAAAACTGCTGTCCAGGGGATTTCTGGGATTAGGTGTCGTAGTGTCTCCAGCTGAGACTTTCCATTTTGAACCAATGGTGAGGGTGTTTGCTAGAGCAGGAACCAGAATGTGGGGATCCCACCTCCTGGTGAGGGCCTCTGTCTCCAGGCTGGAGCACCATTTCTGTCACCTGCCTGAGGGAAGCTGCGGGGGGCCTCAGTTCCAATCCCTGCTTTTAAAAGCAGGAGGACTTCCTTCAGCCCTTCCTGTTGGACTCGTTTCACTCTTTTGGAAACGTATTTGGTGAAGAAGACAGAGACTGGCTCTGTAGCCTTAGAGACATGATGCCATGTTGTATATCTGAAGTGAAATGGCAGAGGAGAATGAGAGCAGCTCTCCATAGAGTAACCTCAGCCATTCTGGCCTGTGTCGTCTTGCTTGCAGCGAGCAGGCATCTCTTGTCACAGTTGCCTTGTCACAGTGCAAGGCTCTGGGGAGGGAAAGGAGGGGAGGGAGAGCTTCCCTCGTTGCGTCTCTGTGCACCTCAGAGTTCGAACCGAGTTTCTGTGCTGGCTGGGCAGCCCTGCCCCATAACGTCGTGACTGGAGCATGCTCCTGAAAGGGTCGTTCAAATCGTTTTGGCACAGGGGAAAAGGGAATTTGCTTTCTGCTGTCTATGAGTGCTCTCAACTGCTCAGAAAAAGGGCGACAACACCATGACTGTCAGGTGCAAGCACATTTTTTCTGAACAAAACCTTTTAGCAAAAGTAGTTGCAAATGCAGTCTGAATTTGTGACGACTGAAATGGCGTTTGGGGATGAATAAACCTTTGTGAATACATATCTGCCCATATCTGTATGCAAGAGGGAGAGGTGTGATACAAATGAAGGCTGGGCCGAAGGCAGCTTCTAGGCTCACGTTTGGTGGTGCCAGGGATCCTTGAGTTTGCAGTTCCTACTGCTCCTGGTAATAGAGGTCGGCATGTAGAGGTTTTCAATATTCAGATTTAACTTCGTCATTTTTGAATGTCATACGCATGATCATAAATATTTTTAAAATGAGTGTATCAATCTACTTGTGAGGAAACAATATGCTTGTGCTGAATTATCCTGGTTTTCCTCTTCTAGAGCTGCTGTTTTCTTCAGGAGATATTCGGGAATGTTGAAGTTAAGTGTGTTTGAAATCACAACTGTTTTGACAAATTGTATTCAGGATCTATTGTCTGGAGCTTTTAAGGGTGAACCTTTACCAGTCATAACAGAAAGGGACGTCTTGCACAAGTAACGTTTCAAACTGCTCATAAATTTTTGTGTGGCTGACATCAGTCATTGCAATATGTGCTGGGCTTCTGATGTCTTCCCATGAAACAGGCCATTGTGTCTCATTGAATACTGGCATTTTGCTCTGTGTGTGTGTGTATAAACTGAAAGACTAATACAACCCTAAGCATTGCTTCTATGTAAATAACAAATAAAAGTAATGGCATTGGTCATATTTGGAGGTCTGAGGAATTGCTGTAAAACACTTGGAGATGTGTGAATGAAATACACTGATAAGATAGAAAGCATCTGCCTCTGTCAGTATTTGAATCTGTATTTGCCACGGGACCTAAGTGTCTGCTTTTACAGAATAAAATACCTGTAGCAAAATCAAGAAGTACAGCTCTAAAGGATTCTCTATGAAGTTATTTGAAGGGATCTGTCAGTTCTTGGCTATTTTAATTAGCTCACCTGTGCATTTACCAGACAGAAGACAACTATCAGTTTTGACACTTGAAAGACAGGGCCATCACTTATCACCAGCTGGAACTGGACTGCGGCAAACCGGCAGAGACCTGTTCCCAACAACTGCTAACTAAGAGGAGCTCCTCGTAATGAGAAGATCTGAGACAACTTGCTACAGTCAACTGTTTTCTTCCCTTCAAGGTTTTACGCTCCTGGCTGTTAGTTAGGGCTGAAGAGATTTGACAGCTGCTTTGGGAAATAGTGAGCGATGTACTTTTTATTCCTGATTCTCATTCAGTTATTTACAGTTTGTTTCCTTCTCGCGTAATGTTATCCAAGCAGTGCTCTTGAACAGGGAAAGGACAGACCGGTTGAGTGGCACTGGGCGTTTGGGTGTGCATGGCTGTGCGCCCATACTGTCTGGTAGAAGATTTATTCTCTTTTTACGCAAAGCTGCAGGTTAGTTTGGTTTTCTTCAGTATTATAGCTGAATTTTAAGCCTGTTAACTCAGAGAGAGACACGAAAGGAAGAGTTCATGCTATCTCAGGCAATTTATGCAAGGAACTTTAGCTGAGCTTAATTTAATTCTCAGTTTATAATTTCAAGAGCTGCACAAGCCTTGTAAATCAGGGACACTGAGGATTGGTTTGTGAGTGGGCATTCACAGGTAGCTGAATGACTCGTCAGCTCTTGGGACTGATGGTGCCTGATTGATTTGAATACATTTGAAAATACATTTGATACCCTCTTGGAAATTAAAATACCTGTCAATCACTATAAGCCTAATGACAGAAAGCAGATAAATGAAAGCAGGAAAAAAAAGGGCATGAAAGACAGACATTGGCTAAAAGGAAATTATCTTAATGGCAAGCTAGTGTCTAAAGTGTAAACACTGAAAACAAACTATACAATTTAACTATTATCTCAACACATCATTGCTTTCCTCAGCTCTACAACCTCTGCATCCATTTCAGATCTCAAGTGAAATTGTCTCTGACTTGGGGGGGGTGAGCAGAATCCCAAATCCTTGACTCACACAAATTGCCTGATTCCTTTCAGGAAACACTTGGTAAATGGCAACAAGCCACAGGGAGCTTGGGATAACAAGCTGTGACTCTTGAGAAGGCACGTTGTACAGATTATATGACATTTTGTATAGTTGTAATTTAGGTGACAGAGAGGTAAGTTCCTGCTGTGCCTTGGGCTCTCCTTAAAGCAATTTTTGACGCAGTGTTGTCTGCCCAAGAATGAGGGTAGTATGTTGATTTGGAGTAAAAGATGAGTCTACATGAGTTGTTTGGGTGTCTGATGTGTGTACATGGATACAAAAGCACACCATGTGCTAAAAAGGAAAAAAAAAAAAAAATAAAATGAAAATACTATTTTATAGGTGTTGCTGCTAGAAACAGCTGACACTTGGCAGGCAGGAAGCACAAACATTCTTTTTTTCTCATTTACCACAAACAAGAAGTTCCTGCAGAGCATTTCACATTCTGATGGCCATAGCAGTTCTCAGGTGGTATAACATTCCCCCACTCAGATCTGGCACCATTTCCCCAAAGCCCTTGCCTACGTGTTAGGTATTTTCTTGTAACAGCTCCTTTTCCTCTCAGAAATAATGAACTTCTAGTAGATCTTTAGTAATATATATTTTTGTGGGTTTTCATATTATTCTTTTATTCTTTTTATAAGTTAGTGAAGGAGGTTGCTAAATGAGCTATAATGTGCTATAGTTGTGAATGTCTATCCAAACTATTGACCAGTATCAATGGTGTGTTTTTTAGTTTTAATTGTGTGGTTGTCTAAGTTTACTAAGGACAATGTTTTAGAGCTTATTTTGGGGAAGAGACATCTCGTGATGCCTCAAAACTTGCTAGTGAGCCTGTTGTAGATCAGGCAGGTTTTGTCTATTATTTCCACTAACTGCTCTGGACATATAATTCTGTCTTAGTAGTATTTTTGTAAAATATTTTTCCTTTTCTCTCAACACTAGCATAGCCTGTAAACATGAATTAGAATGAGGAGTTTGACATAAAGGAGTAAAGTCTTGAGTTGTGCAGAACTTCTAAATAAATAATGGTGACATGATTAAACACTAATATTTAAGTCAGTATTTCTAGAATTTCTAATTAGGCTACAAAATATGCTGTCACAGAGAAAAGCTTCAGTACTGTTGAAGCCTGTGGTGCTCATGACAGTAACAGTTAGCCCAGATGTTGTTCTGTATAGACTAAAAACCTTGTTACCTCTATTCATCTGCATAGCATGGATGCTCATTAAGTTATAAAGTTGTGTTTCTTCCAAACCCTTGTCTGTTAATGATCCAATAGTGCACAGAAGTCTGATTTTCGTAAAGTAAGCAGGTACTGCTCTGTCTGAAGGGCTGAGTTGACTCCCCACAGGACAAAGACTTCTTGGAGATGCAAAAGGGCTGTGCCCATCCACACGTTGGCTCTTGGGCTGTGTGTGTCTCGGGTATACCTGAGGTTTCCTGACACCAGCATTCCTGATACCAGCACTTTTTACAGCCCCACTGCCAGGACCTTCCAAATCTTGGTTTGTTGTGAGTTTTCGGATTATTACTCAAAACTACAAATGTTTGGGAGTGCCCTGGATGGATATGACATTAGCTGGAGAGAAACCTGTTTTTCTTCAGAAGCAGAAACCAAATTTTGCTGCTGTAGCCAGTAAATCTAGAGAGAACTTACTGACATCTGCAGCATTATTGCAGACTTGTGCTTTTTTCTGTGGCCCCAAGCCTCATGCACAAATCATTTGCTGAAACTCGGGATCAAAGCCAAAGAACATGGGACTACAAACTGGGTAATTTGCATCAGCCGTTTAATAGGTATGTGGACTTTGAGGATTGTGCCTTGAAACTTGGACTGCATAATGGTATCTGCACTCTCACCGGTCATAAATGTGACCCGTGTACTTGTATACCTTCTCACACATCTACACCTCTACATCCCAGAGGTGCAACTGAGACTAGTATTTAACCCAGGAATTGTCTATGGTAATAAATAATGGAAGTGAAACCCATTGTGGATTTTGGTGGGAAGCTTCATGAGCCTGCACTGTTGATCCTATATTTTGGAAGAAGGTAGGACCAGTAATTCCCTCCTTCCTGACAAGCCATCCCATGTAATTGCAAAAGACATAGTCTCATTTCTCCACCATTTTCCCTGACACCTGCTAATACACTGCTATAGGGACTCTTCATCATCATAGACGATGTTGATCACATGCAGCTTTGGTTTCTTTAACATCAGTGTCAAAAGCATTTTTTTTGTCAAGCCTTCTGTCTCTCTACTTTTTTTTTCCTTGCTTTCTTCTTTAAAAAAAAAAAAAAAAGAAAGAAAGATTGGATCCAATTTTCATCGGACTAACATCAGCCTGAAGATATTCTCATCAGTTCTTGGCAGATGGTAGATGGACTGTGTACTAATAAATGCCTTTTTTGTGATTGTTGTCCTCACACTTAAGTCCATTTTCTGTGAGCACCGTATGAAGTAATTCTAAGCTTTTAATTGTTTATGATATCTGGCGCTTCCAGACTCTGTGAATGTTTCTGTAACTGTGAAAGAGAATTATTAAGCACCAGAGAAAAATGCTGCCATGCTACTTGCTGTTAATGCTGAGGAAGACCTGCCAAATCTTGCAGAATTTGTGCACGTTATAGAGGTAGAAAGAAGGGAAGCTGGCGGAGCTAAAAATAGCAACAGCTTTGTGGCTAGGAGCCTCATAATTGTAACTCCATGATGACAGTCTGATTCAAAACATGATGAAATCCATATTTCTATCTATTCCTGTGGGTCTTGGATCAGTTCTTACAAATCAAATTTGAAAAGAAATTTGGATATTTTTGCATAAGACCAAAAGATCCTTTCCACTTCACATGCAGGCATGTCTTTTTTAGCATTTGACAGGATCAGGTTTTTAACATATTCATAATGTGTTTTAAATGATGCATCCCCTGATCTTTAAGACTGTCTCATGCAGTGTTGGCACAGCGGTTGCATTTACAATCAGATAACAAGAAGACCAGAATACGGTTGCTAATACGTTACTTCTGTCTCGCCCTTCTGTTGGTTGCCTTCTTGGGAGTGTGCGGAGTGCTGAAGAACATGACTTGCTACGGTTTGGCAGGCAGCATCGTTCTAGTGTGGTTTGTGGACTACCAACAGTTCAGAGATGGTGAAACCCCTCAGTGGGCTGTTCATGACAAGAGTGACTAGAGACAGTGGACTTCTTAATTCCCCATGAGCACCAAGCGGTCTTCCCTACTGTACCAAAACAACATGCCATTTTTAGTTGCTTCATTCGAACCCAGGCAAGTTCCAAAGCGATGTCAAATCTCTGTAGTACTGCACACTAATGGCTTGTTGGTCCTGCCTCTCCCTCTATGCAAGAGAAGGGTGCAATGAGAGTGAACCTTTGTCTGAAATAGGTGAACACCCTGCTCAGATGTATAAGGCTCAGATCTTTGAGCCTTTATTATACTTTTTTGCTGATGTTTTTCCCTCTGGCACTTCTTCTATCACCTTCATTGGGAATGTTTCCTCAGTAGTGAGTGAAGCAGCAGTTCCAGATTTGGCCTATGTAATTATTTAGGGTTGCCTAGGGATGCCTAAGGAAGCAATAAGAACAAAACTCTCCTATGTGGCAGTTCCTACAAATGCTTTTGCAGCTTCCAACTAATTTTACCTCGGGAGATTTCCTGAGTAGGATACCAGTTTTGTCTGTTTGGTAGCCCTCAATGGCTTTCTCTACCAAGTATTTGCCTGGTCTATTGAATCCGTGCAGACTTTTTGCATTCAGAGCATCCTTTATGAACATCTTTGACATGTCTAATACATTCAGGTGAAGAACCATGAACTTGTCTTTGGTTTTTCTGTGACTCCTCCTGCTGTCATCTGATGCTGTAGTTTTCATATTGGATAAGACACTGTATAATCAATCCCTGCCTACCCTTGTTCATGCCATGTCTGATTTTATACACTCCTGTCATATTCTTCACGCACCCACCCCCGCCTTTGTGTTAAGGAAGCAGGCACTTAAATTACTGCATCTATATTTGCATCTGGTCAGATGAGATAGTGCTGTTGTTGAGCACGTTGGCCTTTTATCTTGTTGCAATGCAGTCTTCAGTTTTAATGGCCAACTTAGCATAGGTTCTCTGAAATGTCTTCATGAAACAAAGTGAGTACCCCTGTGCCCGTTCCCCTCTTATTACTGCTCAGTAAAACCAACTTGGAGCTATGCTAGATAGTTCTAGTGAAACATCAGCAAGTAGTGAGATGGGAAGAGCAGTGGGTAGCAGTGAGCCAGCAGAGGGAAACAGTTGGAAGATTCATTGTAAGATTAGTGGTTTTACTTGACTTTTTCAAAGGAACCTTGTATTTGACTCAATCAACTACATATTCTAGCAATGTCCAAGAGTGAGAATTTAAGCACTGAAGGCTGCCTATTAAAGATGCTGGAAGGTAGAAAATAATTCAAACATCTCCAAAGAGTTAAAATTGGAAAGCTTAGTGTTAAATTGAAAATTCTAAAGGTGTGAACTTTGCCTGTTTCATATCAGTAAAACATTACTGTCAAAATCCTTCACAGTAGTAACTGACTAGCTGTAATACTTCTGCAGAGATTTCCAAACGTGAGACTCTAGAATCAGTTTCTAAAAGTGAATTTTTAAGTGTCTGAGGGAGCAAGGAACAAAAATGTCACTGATGTCAGACAAACTCAGTCTTGAAGCAAAAATTGCAGGAATCTTTTATCAACATGGATTCTTTATTGCCATCAAACTGGATGTTTTTCTGAAAGATGCAATCTACTTGTAACAAGATTCCCTTCAGGGAATGCTCCTTTAGAGCAATCCTATGGCCTGCCTTATGCTGGAGGTCACACTGCCGTCTGTTCTTCTGGTCTTATCACAAAGAAATTATGGAAGTCATATTCACGAAAAATGTCCATGTTGCGTTATTTAAATGATGCTTGTGTTTCAGTGCTGAGCACAGGAAAATCCAAGTAACAGTTGCTGGGCACTCCACATTTGACAACCAAATAGATATTTCAAGTATTCATTTATATCCACCTAATTTTTTAATACTTTGGGGAGAAGTCTTGACCTTAATCTCTAAAGACATTGGTCCTACAAATACGGCCTGAAATTCTTTGAATATTGAAAAGAGGCAGAGTCTTTCCCCAAAACTTATTAAAGACTTCACTTTCACAGCTAGTTAATACCAAGGAAAGGGAAACGTGCTGGGTGTAACCCCGTCTTGGACACAGCTCATGCACAGGCAGGAATGTGGCCACAGGCTGTGTGCTGTCACAGGTCAGTGGGACATACGGGTGCAGGAGTGCACCAGGACGTGTCAGCACATTTCTCCACTTCTCTGAGTGCATTGTCCAAAAATAAAATTGTTATTGAGTCATTATAACTGCATGCCTCAGTTAAATGTTTATATCATTGCAGTAATTTGTGCCTAACATAGCTATCTGTCAAGTTTTTGGCAAATCTAGGCTGATACCCCCACAATACACACATTTCTGGCAGCTTGGGAGGCTTTCCTGTGGAGCTACAAGATTCAGCACCTTTTTAATAAAAATGGGATTATGAAATGAGACTTGAGACTGGATGTTTGAAACATGCACTTTTAGGCCTGGTGTTTAAATTTCTTGTTATTTCATCTCAGTTCAGGTTCTTTGTCCATATTTTGGTCTTCACATACCGTTAAAACGATCCCCCTAGATTTTTTTCTGTGTGCTTAGGTCTCGAAGGGGATGATGTTATGGAGAACTACATAGCTTGTGAAGTAGAGGACCCCTGTGTTTGCATGGCATATAACACACGGGCTAGGAGATTTTGCGGGTACAAAGCAGTATCCCTCCCCAGACAAAAATGAATGCTTGGAGAGAGGGATAAAGAGGAACTGCTCTAAAAACTATCTTAGGATCTTTTTCATAATATTTTGGATTTGAACTTTGATTAAGATCCATATTTGTAGCCCTATAAAATTGCTGTGTAGGTCCAGACTTCTCTTCCTTGTAACAAATGAAACCTATTTTCCTTCCCTTTGTACTCTTACTGCTTGTGGGAGCAGGTGTACATACATCAGCATAACAACCACATTTTCTGAATACCTTGGATGCTGTTAAAACTGTTTAACCACTTAAAAATTGCTTTTTCCTCAAAAATTGTAAGAAAACAGTCCGTTTAAAACACTTATTTATGGTTTTATTTATAAGGACTTGCATTTAATCTTAAAAAAGACAGCAACAACAAAAAAATCCAAAATGCAGTTATGTAAAATCTTTTCAATTACAGCTGAGCTTTGCATCGTTATAACACTTTTGCTTAATACATAAATATGGAGCTGTCTTGAGAAAATATGGCATTGGGGAGCTTGCAAAAAAGGAAACCAGTGACAGCTTTGCCTGGGCTTCCCAAAGACAAGTTGCTCTCTGACAGGTATTTATCCAGTGTCTTAGGAGTTAGTTAAAAGAAGCCAACCCAAGAGTTGGAGGCTGTGTCCCCTGGCAAATGTGCATAGGTTTGATTTGCACCACATGAGTGCAGCTTGCTACATAAATGTATCTGTATAAAAGATATTGAACAGGATGGGAGACGTAGCATTGCATTTCTGCATTCACACAGGTGATTGCTGCTGTGGTGTAGTTGCCTTGTAGCTGGTGTAAGGCCTCAGGTGGAAAATGGAAATTAGGGGTCTCATTAGCGGGGTAGCAGTTACCCATGGCAAAGGCAGTATTTATGTAATTGCTCCCTCCACACACGTTCCTGTTTCTGTTGCAGTCTGATCTCCCGAAGGCAAAGGAGTGAAGGTACGTTCAGGGCCCTGAGGCTGACCACCACAGCAAGAAAGCCGGTGGCAGCTCCTCCACGGCCAAGTGTGCTTAGCGTCAACAGGGCTCATCTAGACAGTGCAGCAGAAAGCAGCGAGGGCTGTGGGAAGATAAGCACTGCCAACAACTTGTCTCTCAGTGTTTACCTTTTTGCATTTGCTGGTAAATTTGCTTCTCATGTACTCCAGAACAGAGACCACGCTACCAGCTGCAATGTCTAGTACAGCAATGGCTAGTACAAGTATGGGTTGGGCTAGGCTGTTAATAAGTTGTTGCTTGAGACTTGCTCCATTGCCCTCTCATCTGTGTGGTGCTGTAGCAGGGGCAGCTTCTGTCAAATAACTTACCCGTTTATGTTACAAAAGCCAGTCGTTAAATAGGGAGAGGTACTCCAGTGCTCACCAGACAAGGTGCTAAGCGGGCTGCGTGGAGTAGGGACTGGATTAGACAAGGACTCTATGAAGCAGCCTGGCCTCTAGCTCTTTCAAGCACACAGGTGCCTTCCCTGGTGACCCCTGTGAGGGTGACCATTGCAGCACCCAGTCATACGCCCCTTCTGAGCATTTAAGGAAAACACACAGCCCAGATACGTAGGTCAGGCTGAGACTGCTCACGTGCAAAGTGACATGAGCCCCAGTAACTGCGTGACCATCTGGCACAGTGCCGTGCAGGACGTGGATGTCCACACCAGCGCCAAACACGCAAGCTCCAGGAGAGGAGGGGGCTTGGGGACACAGGAGTTTGCAGAGACAAACTCACTTGGCTTATAGTTGCCTTGTCTTGCTGGGGCTTTGTGCCACCAGCCTCAGCCCGCTGCTGGAGCGACCCCCTGAGACCCTGCCTGGCATCGCTAGGCTCCAGCAGAGCATGCAGGGCAGCCGCCCTAACGCTGGGCTGACACTCTTCCTTCAATTAAAGCGGGGGACTGCCAGCGTGTGGGAAGCCATTAGCCTGGAGCATCGTATTGATTCTCCCTTCCCAGTGAGTAAGTGCTATTCTTTCACTTCTAAGGATTACGCTGCTTTGTCTGCTTTCTACTGAGCTCACTGCAGACTGAGTTTCCTGGGGAAAAAAAATACTTTCAAGTACCTTGTTTTCTTATTCTTATCTCACATTTAGTTTCCTAATTGCAGCTTCGAAATAAATTATCCTTCCTGCTATTTTTATTCTTTTGTATGTGGGAAACGCTGCCAAGTCTGACAACGTCTTCCTTCCAAAGACGCAGTGTTAAGATGTTTTTTCCCGCTTCACAATGACAAAACTGTCAGGAAGCATTGGAGTCAGGAGAAACATGCATTTTGTGTGTGCGCCAGTGAAGCAGTGCTTATTATGTTTAGTTTAATTTAAATCTGTCTGCAACAGAGGGATGGGTTTATTTACACATTTCCTAATAATGATTTGAATCTGAAAGTTATTTCTGCATTGGAGTGACAGGACTTTGAGTGGATTTTCCCAAAAGCAGCTTAAGAGATTAGAAGTCAGCGTTCAGTAGAAGCTGGGGGCTACATCTTTTATGTTCTGTATTGAAAACTCCAGCTTAGGGGACCTCCCATTTTCAAACCAGACTACTTACTGGTTCTCCTTTAATACCACACTGGAGTTTTTTTGCTTGGAAAATACCAATGCCAATGTAAAATGCATGGAGTTTTTTAAGAGAACGTGTTGCCATCAAGTCCAGGGAAGGAACATTGCCTGGCTGCACTTCAGGGTTGTGTCGGGGCTCTGTGAGGCTTTCGTCGGTACCATGAGACCCTTGGGCTGCTCCACAGAGATCACTTAGCCTATAGGCTCAGGAAGATATAATTAGGAGGGTAGATGGAAGATTAATGTTTCTTTGTGCAAAAATATCCCCTTTTCCATAGAAATAAAGAAATAAATTAAGACACAAAGCTCTTCAAGCTTCTGTAGTAATCAAGCCACGAACAGCTTCCCCATGTCTCGCAGAGCCCATTCCTCACTGTCCTTGTACCCTTGACTGTGGGACTGACCTGAGCTTTGCCTCATCCCTAAACTGCAAGTTGCTTCTAGAAGAGGGTGTGGGAGGGAAGGGATGGCAAGAAGCACTTTGCAAACTGCTATTGGAGAGTCCAGAGTAGTCTCTATTGTACTGGCCCCATTAAGGGCCAAGCTGCACTAAAATAACATCAGATCTTCTGCATGGCGCGTAGTGAGTGAGCTCTGGGATGAGACTGGTGTAAGACATGGGAATGGCTCTTCGTAATATTAGAAACTAGGTGCTAAACCATAGAGTCAGGAAAACAAATATAAGAAGTCACTTTTAACACAAAATAGAACAAGTAACTTCCTGGGATCATTGTATTTACAATGACACTGCGTTGCTGACCTCTCAGAACTGGAGAAATCTTTTTCTTCTTTTTTGTTCTTTCTGGTTTTGTAAGACAGATGGTGTATGCTCTTAAATAATGAAATAAGCCACGTTCCACACAAAAAAAGACTTGAAAATGTTGCTATAAATGTGCAGAGGTTGTGTGTTTGTCAGTTAAAATAAATTCTTTCAAATAATTCGTTCTCTACAACTTTTCTTCTTTAACAAATGTGCAGTTAATCACGAAGTGAAATCTCTTTCCCCCTGTAGATTGTGTTCCGAAAAATCAGCGATGTCAAACGTGAAGAAGAGGAGAGAATGAAGAGGAAGAACGAAGCACCTCTGATCCTACCCCCGGACCACCCGGTCCGCCGGCTGTTCCAGAGGTTCAGGCAGCAGAAGGAAGCGCGGCTCGCAGCAGAGAGGGGCAGAGATCCGGATGACCTGGACGTGGAGAAGGGCAACGTTCTAGGGGAGCACTCCTCCACCCGCTCGGTGGTCAAAGCCAGCGTTGTGACTGTACGGGAGAGTCCGGCGACCCCTGTGTCGTACCAGTCCGCTTCAACGTCTGGGGCATCTGACCAGGCAAAGCTGCAGGCCCCGACATCAGACTACACAGGATGTAAAGTGTCAGGGGACTACCCCCGACGAAAAGGCTGGGCCAAATTCAAAGATGCCTGTGGGAAAGGTGAAGACTGGAACAAGGTCTCTAAAGCAGAGTCCATGGAGACTTTACCAGAGAGAACTAAACCTTCGGGAGAAGCTACCCTGAAGAAAACAGACTCTTGTGATAGTGGCATTACAAAAAGTGACTTGCGCTTGGATAACGTTGGGGAGACAAGAAGCCCGCAGGACCACAGCCCGATCCTTACTGAGGTCAAGCATTCCTTTTATCCCATCCCAGAACAGACTCTTCAGGCCACCATGCTAGAAGTGAAACACGAGTTGAAAGAGGACATCAAGGCTTTAAACACAAAAATGACCAATATAGAAAAACAGCTCGCTGAGATACTTAGGATATTAACCTCAAGAAGAAGCTCCCAGTCGCCACAGGAGTTGTTTGAAATATCAAGGCCCCAGTCTCCAGAATCAGAAAAAGACATGTTTGGAGAGAGCTGAGGTGTTTCTTTTTAAAAACAAACAAACAAACCAACAAACAAACAGCCCCCCTAACATTTCAAATTTAATCTTTCTTGAAAATGAGTGAGGGACCCGTTCACTAAGCATGTTCCCTGTGTCTAAAAAGGTACGGTAACAGGAATTGCAACCTCATGTCAAGATGGCAGCTGACTCTGAAGCCTTTTTGACAGCAAGGGTACAGTTTCTAAAGTTTTTCTTTTCTCCATTGGTGCCCATTCCCCCCCGCTCCCCCTCTCTCCCGCGGGATGTTGGAATAAGAATTCTGACAGCAGCAGCCGTCCCCGTGAGCCCCAGGTGACCTCTGAGGTTTTTGCAGCATGCCTTACGTCGTTAGCTCGGGTTTTGCCTATATGAATAAGCACTTGCCAGGGTGCTTATGTTTTCAGCATTTGGTGGGGGTTTTTTTGCTGCTGCTGCTGTCATTGTCTCAGCCACCTGTACAGCATGTTAAATGTCACAGTATATTTTCATATATCTGTAATAATGCAAAGAGCAGTAGGAGATGTGTATGTCATTTCAATGGAACATGTTGTACTCGGTACCGAAGTTATTTTTGGGTAGTCAAGGGAGGGCTAAAAAGATGAAAAAATTGCACGTTTTATTTACAAACTGACATATTCCTAAAGCAATTACATTTAACAACATCCTCACCAATAGCCCCAGTATTTCAGGTCTGTTAATAAATGGGATCTTCCACATTCTCATTCACTGAGTCAAGGATGCTGGTTTTCAGAAACTTAACATGTGTCTCAGATGTCTTTGAATATTGTTACCTTTGCTTTTAACTCCAGCTGCTGGAGGACAGAGGGTTGGGTGTGCAGTGTACCTGAGCACAGCCCACAATATGCACACCATATCGTGAACAACAATAACAGGTCCTGCAGATTTGCCTCCCCATGAAAATATACTGTGGCATTTATGTCCTTTTTTTGCTATGAATCTGCTCTTTTAATTCTTGTGAAATTATTATTCAGAAATTTCTGTTTTGATAATGTTCATTGTAGCCAAAGGCTTTCACAGAACTTTTAAAAGATTTTAGATTGTGGCATTTTCCTCTACATCCAGATGTATTGTTCCTGATCTAATCTAGCTAGTAAGCAAATGGATAGTAGAGGTAGAAATACAGTGCTTACTGTATACAAGTGCTATTGTAGCAAGGAAACAAAAAGATCTGCTTCTTAAAGAAGGAGATGTTTCCAAAACTTATATTTTCATAACTTTTTTTGGAGGAAGATTGAAGCACTTTACCAAAACTACTGTTCATTATTCATTAGGTAGGGTAGAATAGCTGGTATCATGGCTTGGGTTATCACCTTGGGATATAGGTGTATATTCACAGTATGTTCTCTCCACCGATCCAGTACATTCACTATTTAACAGTAGGTTAGAGCTCAGAAGCATGGTGCAACACTTTTTTGGGTTTTCATTTTTAATGGCAATAGGTCTTAACACAGCGTGGGAGTAGTTAAATCTCATTCTTTTTCCATGGTACTAAGTCATTTACGAAAAACACGTGATTTTTTTTGGAAGATTTTTGTTCATGTTAAATAAGGAAGAGGCAAGGAAAACAACCCATTTGAAAGGATTCCTGCTGGCCTGATGCTTGCACGGTGCAATGCAGAACTGTGTCAGACATCCCTGGGGAAGTGTGAGATCCACTGATGAACCGGCACAGTGGTGAGGCCGTGCTGTGCAAAGCTACTAGCTCAGGTCTTGAAGTCAGGATATTTGTTTGTGTCTGTTCCTGCGGTAACTGCCCTGCTCTCAAAGATGCCAATTATTCCGAGTGCATCACCACCACTTCCAGGTCCAGAGGCAGCTCGTTTGGGATTGGCTTCCAAGGGTCTTACACCATGGTTCGATATGGAAGTGCCCACAGATTGTAAATTCTTACCCAAGGATTGAAATAGTCCTGAGAAACAGCTGTCGGGATCAAATCTGTAGGTTACTTTTTCCCTCCCACAAGAAAAGGCATTAGGGAGGTGACTTGCTCTGAAACCAAGGTGCCATTTCCTTAATTTATTTCCGGTTCCATGTTTAGGTTTTTCCAGTGGCAACTGGTGTCTTTTACAGTTACGCATTGCAGACATGCAGTACTGAGGAAGGCTCTCTCTGACCAAAGTCACCCTGGGCGTTTGGTGCATTAATCACTATAAGTGGCAAGAGTTACCTGTAATAGCGATGGCATGGCTGCCGTAAGGAGTCCATACATCAATGGTTTCAGTTAGAAACTGTTGAATGATTTTTTTCTTTCCAGTCTCCTCAGCCAGTCAATTCATTGGATAATGAAACTATGCCTAAGTAAACCACAGGTGTGCTGATACACAAGGATTTACAACTGATGCCCAAAAGTTCCAGCAAGGTTTTAGAGACTGACTTGGAGCCAGTTTCCTAATCCAGGCAAATCCCTCATCAGCATTATGTTCCCGAAACTAGGTTTTCTTCGTAAAATTTTTGGAAGGCTGAAAGTCTTGCTGAACTTAGCAAGGACTTTGTGAAAGTGCCACCCATCTACCTGCAGTTGGATAAATGTGGAAATCGGCTTATGCCAGCTGGATGAGGGAGGAAATGTTGATAAACTCCAAAGTACGTGCCTAATGTCTCCAGCATTGCAGTGCAGACTTAGAATTAAATGTGCAGTTGCAGGTTACCCGGCCCTTTGCTGCTGGTACTGAGTTGATGTTTCTCAGTGGTATTTTTATGTGCCCTCAGGGATATGTTAAAGGTTATTCTGTTATTCTGGTGTTGCCAATCGCCCGGGTCTGGAGTCACGGCAGGGTCAGCCCTAGAAGCCCCGTAATTAGCCACACCTCTGAATAAAGGAACCCGAGTCCCTGTTTGCTGGGGGTACTTCTAGTGCAGCCTGAAGTTCAGTACGATAGTGTGCTCCTGCACGCCCTGTTTGACAACGGGTGGGTGCAGCACGGAGTCCATTTTTAGGGCTTTTATGAGGCTCTTATAATGGCCTATAAAGCCATTTATAGTGCATTTGTAAAGCCTTCAAAGATTGAAATATACTCTGGAATTACACTTAAAATTTAATGTCTTTGAAGATTATGGCCAAATTTGATTTTGTTACGGTCATGAAACTCCAGAGAAACTCTGCTCCTTACGACGACACCTTTAGGGTGTCTGCTCCAGGTCAGCACTGACAGCGGTCAATGTCATTCAGATTTGCGCAGCTGTAACTGAGATTAGACCCATTTTATGATGATTTTATGAACTGGCAGGCACTAAAACTAGTTGTAGGAGACTGCATCATCCCTCAGTAACCTGTATATGTTGTAAGAGAATTTAAAAAAAAAAATGCCATCGAGTTTGGTCTTTGGATTCCCTGGGCTACCGAGTGGTTAAAATGAGCAAAACCTTGCCCGCTATGGGACACCACTCCTTTGAACCTCAGCCTAATTTGGACCTGTGCTGTGGTGCCCAGGCTCTGCAGATGCAGTGCTTCTCCTTTAGAGAGTGATTGAAAGCACCCGTGTGACAAATCTTTCTCCATGGAGCCTTACACTTAGATGCTGACGGCTGGACGTCGTGTGTGCTCACCATAATTGTTACTCGTTCTTTCATTTTCCTTGTCAGCTTTTCCTTTTTCTTTTGTTTCTCTCTACATGTTGGGTAAGCCTTTTCACTTAAATGATTTTTCAGCTTAGAAATGAATGATCTCTGAACATGAGACTCTGCCCCTTAACAAGCAAATGCTTGTATATACTATAAGAAAAAAGAAAAACCAAAAAGGCCTCAGTTTTAACTATGTTCTGGCATAGTGCTTCTGCCATTTAACAACCTGCTAAATAACCTGCATTAATCTAAAAGAGATGGTTTGTTCCATTTTTACTATACGATGGAATTAGATTTCAGTCAAAAGCAGGTAGTTCAGAGAAAGAACCTGGGTTATGGTTTGGTAAAATGGGAACTTCTAAAAGTTCCCACTTAAACTGTTAGAAAGAATACCAATATGCAGCACAGGATTAAAAAAGCAAAACCCAACCCTCACCCCTACCGTGTTCAGATACATTTACTTCTGTCTGGTATTACGTGTATGCTTTTAAAAACACCATTCTTGCTTTAAATCTCTTTCACAGTGCTGCCCTGAGTCCCAGTGAACACCCTGTTTAACAGCTTCGAAGGTGATGTTCTGCTTCTACAGTACTTCAATTTAATGAACCGAACAAGATATTTACTGTGAATATCTGGTGATATATTTTCAATCACTCTTAACCAGTCTGTGAAAGAATTTAATACCTGATTTGTCTTTACTATATAAACAACAACGTGTATGATTACACTTGTGCAGATGCGTGTACATACACACATATATATAATATCTACGTATAGATAAGTCTATGGATTGCATTTTTGTTAAGTAAAAGCACATCCCTCATTTAATGATTCCAGTTCAAGAAGGGAGCTTAAATCTTCCCAGTAGACATCCACCGAATGCCCTAGTTAGTATCTTGTTTGTTAACTGTTGAACTTCTAAGGCCATGACTTTTGGTTTCTATAGTTGGCCTCAACTTTACACTGTCAGTCTGGCGAATATTGTGACTGAGAGAAGATCTGGGCAAGCGTTGTGATGGCCACGAAACAGAAATACATGTGAAATTGGAAAAATGCTCTATCACAGTCGGTGGGAGTAAGGCTCATAAGCCACTATTAGTTGCTCACAGTCTCTCTGAAGCTAAGCTGCCCTGGCAGTGCTTCTCACGGCTCCTCCCGCAAGAGGGAGGGTGGAATAAATGCATTTCTTTTTCCTGGTACCGGGGCTGTCTCAAAGGTGCTGAGCCTATCCTTATCACGGGCAGCATAACACATGGTCGCTGCACCTCTGCTTTCTTGTCCTGGTGTTAGGTGGTGAAAAGCATCTTCTACTGAATTCTTCATTTCCATGTAGTAGTCTCCTGTGGGTGTATTGGCAATAACAAAGTCTGTGTTTCAGCTGCACTTCTGATTCATTAAGACAAACCTTTTAGAGAGAGTCCTGTGCAGGGGAAGCTCCAGAAATTTGAGGTGAGGCACAGTAGGTTACTGTGTCCTCCAATCCAACCTAGTTTTGACCACATCGTTGTGGCAAGCATTGATTCAATTAAATAAAAACAAAGCTTTTTGCAATAAGATGTATCCAACATTTAGCCTTAAGACCCTTTCATAAGTGATATAATTCAAACTGTGATTCCATTCTCCTTCCTTCTTCACGTTCTGTAGTATTTACAGTGTTGCCTAAAGATGAAGCACTTTGATTAGCTTTCTAAATCTAATGGAAATCACTTGCTGGTAATCACATTTCTTTCTCCACTTATTGCCTTCTTATTAGGATAATGAATTACTCCAATAGCCCTCTCCCCTCACAAAATAGAGACGTAACTATCATCTAAACACTTTTGTGTATCAGGGAGCCAACCCATCATAGCGCAAAAGTGTTTGTTTCAAAGATTTTTTTTACAGTTCGACAAAGCTAATGTGAATTTACCTGCGACTGTAATTTGTTTCAAGCTGATTGTTGAGTGTTGTGTAAACATATTTGATGTGTAATCCCGGAACATCTCTGTAACTGGATCTAAATGCCTAATGTTAACAAAACAGTTTGGGGTTTTCACTAACTGTTCTGAAAGGCTCATGGTTTTTTTTTCTTCTTCCCACTGAATCTGTGACCACTAACATAGAAAAAGAATCATTTTAGCTGTAGATGAAAGAAGTTCAATAATCTTGTATCAGGATGAACTGCTATATAAAGAAATACCAAGTTTTCTAATGAATGTGTTATATTATCGTACCTACATACAATCAATATTTGTACATCTGTTGGAGACCTGTCTGCGTTTCAATATTTAGCCACCACTGCATGGACACTTTCTTGATATGCAGTTAATGCAGTTGCTTTGGCGCTTTTCAGTGTACTTCACTTGTTTTTATCCTTTCAGAAATCCACCAAATACTCTTGGTTCTTTTTCTTTGCATTTGTCACTTTGTTCAATGAAGCATGACTAGAAAAGAGAACGAGTAGATACTATTTTTGTGGTCAGCAAAGCAGCTGCCAGTAGATAGACAGTGTGTGTATGTATCTATGGATGTATGTATACACACTGTCTGGGAACGTTTCAGTTACAAATGCAGCCACCTACCCTATTCAACATTTTTAAACAAGCACAAATAATATTTGTAAAAAAAAAGTTTAATTTTATTTATTATAGTAATAAACTATTTTATACATTACAGTTGCTTCGGTGTGCTTTTCTATGTGTTGAATATGTGCTTATAAGATCAACAGGGGGATTTTAAGGTACTCTCTAGAACTTCTGGCTAGCCATTTTGTTGCTGGTGGTTTGTATCTCGAGTGTTATCAGTAGAGAAGTTGGATATTACTGTTTTGGTCGTAAACAGTTCAGGTTGTTTCCTCAGATTTCTGTCTGCTGTGTATTGGTACAGTCGGGATTTACACTTGCAGGGTCACTGTGAACTCAACTCAGGTGTTCTGTAAAGGGCACATCCTGGCAGCCCAGGCAGCGTCCCACAGTGTGGACTCCAGTCTGGGCCAGGTGTCTGCTGAGCAGGAACGAGATCACCAGAGGACTGGCTGTGACCTGTCTGAGATGATCGTTTGATATCCTGAGGGTGTCTGTAGTCGGCCTGTTCTTTAGACTGTGGTCACTGTTGCAGTATCTGAGAACTATTACAAAATTTCTGGCAACCAGAGTATGAGAGATCAAAGAGGCTTCTGCTGTCCTGTCATCTGCTGCAGAAGAAGGTGACCTTACCGTGGACTTACATGAAGACAAAAACAACAGCAAGGAAGCCCCTGGTACCGTGTCTCCTGCCAGTGATGCTACTGCAACAGGCAGCAATGAATATTTTTTTTTTGGCTACTTCAGCAAAGAAATCCATAACCAGAGGTGACAGGAAAGGGAGATCCTTTCAGGTCAGGATGGGCGTACGTGACAGGATCACGCACCGCAGCCGTTCCTGCGGGCCAGCAGCCGCTCTGGACGTGTATACAAAGTTTTAGTCTTCAGGATGTCAGCCTAGACCCTGTGAACTTCGCACCCATTTTTGTGGTTCATTCTCCATCCTCTTATTTGAGGGTCTGGTGAACGTGGCTGTCACCTGTATTAAGACACTTCATGGGACTGTGAATCTCGTCTTCAAAAGACCAGCAATAAAGCATAAGCTTTCAGACTGCAGAGCTGAGGCTAAACCATACCGAGAGCAGCCGAGGAGCACAATGAGGAGCTATTTTTAACATCATTTCTGCATCCACTGTAATATGTGGTGTGACAGGATCTCCAGTCGCTAGTATTGTTTCACTGGCCAGTATGAAAATCCAGCTTTCTTTTGCCTAATGTTACATACAGTGTTCCCTGTACTTATTAGAAAAGGGAAAATTACCATAGTGAAGGCATGTACTTTTTTTTCCCCTAGATGCTGTTCTCATTTTCTGAACTCTCCATTATTTTCTTTGCTCGGGCTTTTCCTGCATTCTTAGCAGCCTCCCTGGTTGTGCTGCAAGCTTAAATTAGTGCAAAGAGGGATAGCATTGCCCACACAACATTCCCCGTCCTGGTTTCCCTCCCCTCGTCAGCCCCACAGCACTTCAAACCAAAGGTTATTAACTACAGCACTTTTTGCCCAGATTTGTGTGACAAATTGCAAAAGTTCACGTTCCACATGCTGGCCTGTCAGGCCTGGGCTCAGCTGAGGAGCAGCAGCAGCGAGCGGCCCCCCTGCCCACCTGCACCAGCCCCTGCTCCTCATTCACTGCACCTGGGAGCATGCTCAGAGCAGGGACAAAAGGTTTGTAGACCATGGGGCGTGTGCTGCAGCGTCTGACCTCTCTCAGCAACAACTGCAGGTGTTGGTGCTTCTGTTTGGTTGTGACTTAGTGTGCAAAGGGCAGCACCTACAGGATGCCTGAAGGTGCATAACCAGAGGAGAGCTCTGGGTTGGAGCGTGTGTAATGATGAACAGCCGGGCTGTAAAGGAGCCCCTTGCTGGTATTACTGGCTGGCAGAGGGCCCGGACCCCACGGAGACTTCCTGGCCTCTACGCTGCCGCATGTGTGGCAGCTGCTGGGTTCCCTTCCCAGGGGTGCGGGGGCTTCACCTGGCCGGATCGGCGGCCCCAGGGCGCTCGGCTGCAGAGGCAGCAGCAATGACTCCCAGGGCAGCCTGCGATGCGTTGGCTTGTGGGCAGGTGAGTGTTGCTTATGCGGTTTTGAATTTTGCATTTGGTAATGGGGGTTCTTTAATTGCCCTGTGGTGCATTTTAGTATCTCTGCTGAGGTCAGAAGCACTCAGGCTCCGATGCATTGGAGTAAATACGACCAGCATAACCCAGCTCTTCTATGCTGTGAGAACCTGTGGGACTGAACTGCAGTGCATCTACCCCCTCTCACACACATGTGAAATAGCAATGTCTTTGATTTGCTTCCCCCCATCGCTGAAGAAACATCAAAACCATTTCTGCTCAGTGTGTGCCAGCAATGTGTCTGCCTGGTGCGGGCAGACGCCTGGGACAGCCCGCCAAAACTCAGGGGGAGCAACGAGCCTAGCGGCTGTCCACCCCCTCGCTTAGCGAGAGATGGCTGCTATGCTCCAACCTGCCCACCGATGGCGGGCACCGAGGCTTGAGGAGATCTCGGCTGATGAGCTGCTTTCCATGCTTCCCTTGTTAGTAAGGCTGCAGACCCAAATGCAAAATGCTGAGAAGGCTGCGGTGTTGCTATGGTGTTTATTACTGCCAGCAGCGTGAGGGGTTTCATTGCAATAGGCATACAGGGTATGAAGAATATCAGCAAATACAAGTATTTTTCACCTAGAAGATTGCATTTTTGCTCCTTTCATTCTAATTCCCCACCACCTCAGTGACGGCATGTGGAAGCTGGGGGGAATAACGTGTTCTTGAAAGGCAGAATGAGTAAAAACCTGCGAGAGCTCCAAAGGGGGCATTAGAGTGACTGAACTCCTAACGCATCTGTCAGCAGCAGATACGAAGACGCTTGTGCACGGCCATATCTGCAAAATGCACTTGCTCAAGCCTTGTCTTTTTTTTGTCTTTCCTTTCCTCTTCCTTTCCCATTCCTGTTCCCCCTTCCTAATCAAGTTCATGCCCTCACGTAGCACAGCCAAGTTCAAATTTAAGCTGCCCCATGGGAGAGGTGTAGGTTTAAAACAAGCTTAACTTTGGCGGGTTCACCCGTCCTGACTGACTCGCAACCTTTCTCGCTAAAGATCCCACCTGATACTGACGGAGGCAGGAGTGTGTGAGCAACCTCCAAGAGTTTGCTTTTGAGACAACACACTTTTGTTGTTCTCCAGTGTTTATTTTTGTTAAGGTTTTTTTTTAAGCTTTGTTCACTTGTAGAGATTTCCTTGAACATGTTTCTGTTCAGGCAGCTGAGGAATGAGGCGAAGGTACGGCTTTGCTGTTACTGCCTGCCTGGGGAGACGCGTAGCCCCTGTGAATGTCCCTGCAGTTTGTATGTGCAAATCTGAGGGGGGTGAGCTTTGGTAGGTATTTGCCTCCACATCCCCATTCCCCTAGCTGAAACAAGGGAGAGAAAAAAAAAAAAAAAACAAACCACCAAACCTGTGCTGGAGTATCCATTACATGTGTGGATATTCTACGAAAGGAGGCCTATGGCCTCTTCTTCAGCAGGGGTTACCAGTGGGGGAATTGCTAAGCAGCGGTAGCACACCGAGTGCAGTATTAAACCTGGGAGCTACTGCGTGCTCAGCAATAGGACCAAGACAGCTCAACAAGAAATGGTTCCTCGCAAGCAGTGGCTCAGTGAAGGAAAACAGATTGCTTTCAAACCTCTCCAGCAATCTTTTTTTGTGAGTTTTACAGTTAAGCAGAAGGTATTGTAGAAGAACTAACGATAACAGGAAAATTTATTGAACATTCTCAGCTGTGGTGTGAGGATAGGAAAGCCAGCTCAGATAATCCGTATGTAGCCCCAAGTCAAAATAAAGTATTTGTTTTGGTTTTCCTTTAGGATGATAATACTGCACATGCAGCCATACTGAACCTGGCTATTGGAAGTGTGGAGACAGAAATAGAAACTAAAACAGTTCAGCTGAAAGCTAAATTGAAAAAAAGCACCCTTTAGGAGAGAGTGCAGAAACTGCATGAACTACTGCATGAAATTACAGTTCCGGCAACAAGAATTCTAAATGGCTCTGGTAAAATGGGGATGGGCATGTCTCATTTGTGCGCAGCAACTAAAGCAGCTGTAGTCAGGCGTGCTGAGAAGCTGCAGGCTGGTTGCTCTGACCTCAGTGGTAGAGCAGGTGTCGGTAGAAGAGTCTAAGGTTGTGGCGGTAACTTGAAGAAGCATATAATATAGCCAAAGTACAGCCTTGGGTATCTGTTATGGTGGGTTGAATCTGCTGCATTTCCTTTGTCCAGGAAAATCGGTTATGGAGGAAACCTAGCTATGTCTCGGGAAAGTAGCTGAGGAAAGCCTAGGAAACCAAAGGGTGAGAGGGTGCAGGTGCAGTCTGCAAACCCACCACGGGGGCAGACAGCAGGGAGGGAGCAGGAGCAGCTGAATGTAAGTACAATACTGGAACAAGAGCAAATGGGACCGACTGCCCAGGAAGCTCCTTAAGCTGGGGTTTATAAAGGTCTGTAGCCCTCTGAGTTACCGTCTGCTCAGCAGCTGCCATAGTTTCATTAGTGGAGTGTGGCTGTACTCTGGAAGAAGCCATGAGATACTTCACCCTACCCAAGTTGTCTCTGCCAGTGTCATAGGGTGCCCTTGTGTTACTGCCAGCAGCCTTAAAGTTTTAAAGATTTAGCTTGGAGACCTTATTATTATAAAAATGTCATTTTTCTTAAAAACAACATTAGGTAATAAGCAGTTCATAGCCTTCAAGTACTCCAAAAGCAGTACACTATTGTATTTGGAATGGTCATCATGCTTTTTAAACCCTTATACCATGGCAGGGCTCATACTAAGCTTGCAGTTGCTCTTGGTGTCAGTGGTTGCTGGCATAACCACTCAAGGCAAGCAGGACATCTTCAGAGAGTGAAGACCCTTTGCAGGTCTCATATTTTTACCAAGCGATGTTTGGCAGGATTTGATCAGATAGATTGAGGAACTCTGAGAATAAGTAACCTGAGCAAAGGTTGCTAAAGTCTGGGCAGATGGCACCAACAGTGGACTGTGAAGCATGGGTCAAGAGATGTTGCAGTTGACAAGCTTTGAGTTTAGGACCCAGAGCTCACTTGCTAACACATCCCTGGTCACCTTCTGGGATATCGCTGTCTGGAGCGCCAGGGGCTCAAAACCTGCCTGGGGCTTGAAGAGGTTAAAACCCACTTAATTTCCCAAAACCCTTACATTTGTTGCCAGACTGGGAGGAGGCACAGTCAGAGGCTCCTGTGCTGAAGGGTCCTGGTTCTTCTGAGTCCTGTAGAGGGTTTTCTCCATGGTTTGTTCGCCTCTGTGTTTTGGCATTTCATAGCACATTTGCAATGGGTCTGCAGTGACGGGCTGGTGAAGTGAAGCCCAGGGCGGGCTGGGTGTTGATGCTGCTGCATGGTGTTTTAGCATGGGGCCCAGGGTAGGGCCACATGTGGGGTGGGGGGGTACTAAAGGGGAGTTATTTACCTGCCCAACCCATAGCTCTGCGTACACCGGAGGCCCAGCAGGCAGCAGTGGGGCTAGGCAAGTGCTGGACTTGCTCATTAGGCAGCCTGGTCCTGGGCAGATGTTTGCCAAGACAGGACCTAGGCCATGCTCTTACTGCGCTTGCAGCACCGTCATGAGAACTGATCCTGTTCAAGGGGTGGCCTTGAGGCAGGATGCCAAGAGGTGGGGGAAGGCAGCTGAGAGATCACTGAAGTAGTGTGGAGCAGAGATGTGCCCAAATGAATGTTATTAGCCTGTAATTTCAGCATGAACCTCAGCACAAAACTACCACCACAAGATTAAAGAAATCCATAACTAGAAATTAGCAGTAACATAATTTAAAGAACTGTCTCATAAATTCTTATTTTTCTCTCTGCAATTTGGCTTACTATAAGGTAATCCTCCCACGTACCTGAGCCCTTAAAACAACCTTAACCCTTCCAGCAGCAGTCTGAAAAAAATCAACTGGATCTTCCTTTTTTTTCCCCTAAGACTTGCCTTTTAAATTCATTTACCAACAGTGTAGATGTTTCTGGTCCTCTAGTATCATTTCCAGTTGTTCTATTTTTGCCACCTAATTTTGGAAACTCAAATGCATTAGTGCAGGGATGGAAGTTCTGTGGTCCATAAAAATTAATTAATTTTGTCAAGAAAGATCAGCTCTAGAGGGAGTGCTAATACAATTTAAACTTCACAGGTCATAACCGAAGTTATGTTACTGTATTATTTCTTCAGTAAACTTTAATTTTTCAGTAGCTGGCTGATGCACCTGTCAGCAATGATTCACTTCAGCTATCCAACCATAGGTGAAATTTTTCTTAAATCCCTGTAGATGGTGATGTGCTGTTATTACCTGTAGTCTGACTGTTGCTGGGGAAGGTGTATGCCACAGGTAGCCCATTTCATTTGACCCATTTCTGAAAGACTGGTACACAGGTACCTAAGGCTATTTACACTTAGACCAAACTGGCCCTGGATATGATGAAAGGTGGTGCAGGCTAGCTTGTGGTCAAAATTTGCCTGTTAAATCCTGATGATAGCTTAACCTCCTCTCACCCAGACCTTTGTGACTCCCAGCATAAGGAATGAGGAGTTTTTTCGAGTATCTGTTAATGTGTTTGATTCCCTTGACTAATGCTACCACGTGGTTTTCATCCTGTCGTTATCTGTGTTGGGTAGTGAGCGCACATGCGTGTTTCCTCCTGGAGCAGTAGTTTCCAAGGCCAGCGACGCTGACACGTGGCTGGAGGACTTGCGTTGCTAAAGCTCGTGGGAGCTGCCCTGAATGGAGAGGCGTTGAGGCTGCCTGAAAGTCAGGCGTTGACACACTTCAGCTCAGTCTAAAGTATATGGGTCAGATCTGTTAGACATTTTCTTTTCCTTTTCCTCTCTTCCTGGGCATTGGTGGCATCCCTGAAAGCCTCTCAAGCTTGGAGCTGCCAGTGCTTGCCCCTAGGCTTGGGATACCTGAGCTGAGTTGGTCCATCCACAGTAAGCTCAGGCGTAGGTGACTTGTGCCATGGGCAGCTGGGACTCAGCTCCTCTGGCAGGATCTGTGCTTGACGTGATTGCATTTGCTGAAAAGGGCAATCTCAGATGAAATCATTGTCTTCATCTTTTCTTTCTTTTACATGCAACTAATGAAGGAACCACTCCACAAGCAGCTGCTGGTGAAACTGCTGAATTCAGTGCACGTGCACACAACACCCCGTGCATCCCGCGTCTGCAGGGGGTCAGCACAGATGCCCACTGGAGAGGGTGGCTCTCGGAGGTCCCTTAATACAAGAAACGACCTATTGTAATGCAGATTTCCCCTCATTCCTCAAAGGTGTTACAGCCTCAGAGTTCTTCACCGGCTTTGCTGCGAGCAGTATTTCAGCTGTCCCTGCGGGATTAAAATATATGCCTTGACTAACAAGTGGCTGTGCGCCGAGAGAGTTCTTTGCAAAGCAATAACAGGCAGCGCTACTCGGGGAAGGGGGGTCTATAAAGCGCAGGCAGGAGAAGCTGTGACAGACCATGCATAGCAATCTTTTCGCTCTTCACAGCTCCTTGAGGAAAATCTTGCCAGCAGGCCTGAGGAAGGCAAGCCTCGCTTTAGCAAGCGTGAGCTGTAACCAGCGTTAGCAGTGACAGAGGAAATTAAGCGGGTGCGCAAGAGAACAGAGAGGCACTGTGTTATTGCTATGACTAATAACAAAATTGCTGCAGGTTTTCATAGTTAAGCTCTTTTTCTTCTGACCTGTGGTAAGCTGGTTATTCCAACTAAGCTGCTTTTAGCTCTCAGATGTGAAAGGGATACCTGAGCAAAGCCTCACTCGCCTGCTAATCAATGCAGAATTAAAGAGTGAGCCACTTGGCAGGATCTTACCATCCCCAGCCATAACGATGGCTGGGAGGGCTTTGTTACCCAAGGAGGGGGTTACGGGAAGGACGTGCACGTGTGCGCATGCGTGTATGTGGGGTGGGGGGTGGGGCTTGATTGCTCAAGCTTTGTGGTAGCCATTAAAGCCATATATTGTGATATGCTATGCTTGCTAGTTGCGTGGGCAGTTTTTCTGAATCATTTGTAAACTGTTTTGTCAGTAGGCATCATGTGTCTGTCCAGCTTGGTTTCAGAGCCACCATCTTGGGGTTTTTTTGGTCACTGAACACTTGTGGCTTTTAGGGTCTATCAGCAGTAGTGTCCCACGCCACCCCCCCCCAACTGCAAAC